>CM059293.1:13865000-13892500 GCA_030340665.1 Neosalanx taihuensis | reverse complement strand
AACTAAGAATGAAACTACTTCTTACAGGAGAAACACACACACACTCTGCCAGCACACACTCAAACACACACACACACACACACTCTGCCAGCACACACTCAAACACACACACACACACTCTGCCAGCACACACTCAAATACACACACTCACACACTCTGCGAGCACACACTCAGACAAACACAAACACACACTCTACCAGCACACACTCTGCCAGCACACACTCAGACACACACACACTCTGCCAGCACACACTCAAACACACACACACACTCTGTCAGCACACACTCAAACACACACTCTGCCAGCACACACTCAGACACACACACACACACACACACACACACACACACACTCTGCCAGCACACACTCAGACACACACACACTCTGTTAGCACACACTCAGACACACACACCCTCTGCCAGCACACACTCAGACACACACACACACACACACTCTGCCAGCACACACTCAAACACACGCACACTCTGTCAGCACACACTCAGACACACACACACTCTGCCAGCACACACTCAAAACACACACACACTCTGTCAGCACACACTCAAACACACACTCTGCCAGCACACACTCAGACACACACACACACACACACACTCTGCCAGCACACACTCAGACACACACACACTCTGTTAGCACACACTCAGACACACACACCCTCTGCCAGCACACACTCAGACACACACACACACACACACTCTGCCAGCACACACTCAAACACACGCACACTCTGTCAGCACACACTCAGACACACACACACTCTGCCAGCACACACTCAAACACACACACACTCTGCCAGCACACACTCAGACACACACACACACACTCTGCCAGCACACACTCAGACACACACACACACACACACACATACACACTCTGCCTTCACACACTCAAACACGCACACACACTCTGGCAGCACACACAACAAACATGAGCAGCATGGGTGTGTGTGTCTGAGTGTTTGTTATCCGACCTCTCAGATTTGATTTAACTTGATTTATGACCGCAGAGTAACCTTGGAGGAGGGGTCAGACAGGAGGAATGTTTAGTCTTACAGTCTACCTATCTGTCTACCTGTCTACCAGCCTGTCTGTCTATCTCTCTGCCTGCATGTCTCCCAGCCTGCCTGCCCTGTCTGTCTGCCTGTCTGCCTGCATGTCTACCAGCCTGCGTGCATGTCTGTCTGCCTGTCAGCCTGCATGTCTACCAGCCTGCCTGCCTGTCTGTCTGCCTGTCAGCCTGCATGTCTACCAGCCTGTCTGTCTATCTGTCTGCCTGCATGTCTCCCAGCCTGCCTGCCCTGTCTGTCTGCCTGTCTGCCCGCATGTCTACCAGCCTGCCTGCCTGTCTGTCTGCCTGTCAGCCTGCATGTCTACCAGCCTGTCTGTCTATCTGTCTGCCTGTCTGCCTGCATGTCTACCAGCCTGCCTGTCTGTCTGTCTATCTGTCTGCCTGCATGTCTACCAACCTGTCTGTCTATCTGTCTCCCTGTATGTCTACCAACCTGTCTGTCTATCTGTCAGCCTGCATGTCTACCAGCCTGTCTGTCTATCTGTCTGCCTGTCTGCCTGCATGTCTACCAGCCTGCCTGTCTGTCGGTCTATCTGTCTGCCTGCATGTCTACCAACCTGTCTGTCTATCTGTCTCCCTGTATGTCTACCAACCTGTCTGTCTATCTGTCTGCCTGCATGTCTACCAGCCTGTTTGTCTATCTGTCTGCCTGCATGTCTACGAGCCTGTCTGCCTGTTTACCTGTTTGTCTGCCTGCCTGTTTTCCTGCTTGTTTAGTTCAGTTTAGTTTATGTGTTTATTTCAGCCCCCGAAAACAAAAACAAAAAAAATAGACAAAACAAAACAAGAGAAGCATGTTCTGCTGTTCATGCTGTCTGTCTGTCTGCCCAGCCCCCAGAACAAACCACAGACCACTACCTCCACTACCCCCACACTACTAGCCCCACATCACTACCCCAGCCCCCATCCTCCAACCTCCAGCCTCCAGCTCCCAGCCTCCAGCCCCAGACTCCAGTCCCCAGCCCCCAGCCTCCACTTCCCAGCCTCCAGCCCTTGTTATGATTCAGTCTCCAGGTTCCTGTTTTTTACTGTCTGAAATCAAACAGAGCAGAAACAGTCACTGTGATAAAGGGACCGAAAACAGGAGAGATAGTGGGAGAGAGATAGTGGGAGAGAGATAGAGGGAGAGAGATAGAGGGAGAGAGAGAGAGAGAGAGAGAGAGAGAGAGGGAGGGAGAGAGAGAGGGAGACAGAGAGAGGGAGACAGAGAGAGAGGGAGGGAGAGAGAGAGAGACAGAGAGAGAGAGAGCCATTATACCTGTCTGTCTGTCCAGACTGTGAGTCCTATCTACAAGTTAAAAGTTTTCCACAGTCAGAGCTTCTTTTATTTTTACCTCAATCTAAATTCATGAGATAGAGACTTATAGAGAAAGAGAAGGGGGGGGGGGAGAGAAGCGAATTGGACTTCTCTGTCTTCTCTGTCTATATTTATGGGCTGTGAGCAGTGATTACCATTTATACTGTGGGGAAGGAGAGAGAACTGTGCAATGTGAGCTCACTCTCTCTCTCACACACTCACACACACACACTCACTCACCCCACACACACACACACACACACACACACACGTCCTCTCTCAATGCAGAGTGGTTTCCCCTCATGGAGACAGGGCAGTATTCTGCCATGAAGGGAAGGTCTTGTTACTTCTGAAGTCACCTCTCTCTATTTCATTCTATCCCTCCCTCCATTCTATCTCTCTCTCCTTCTCTCTCCTTCACTCTGCTTTTCATTCTCTTTCTCTCTCTCTGTTTCTCTCTTTCATTCACTCCTGTGTCTTTTTTTCCACTAACCTTGTTGTTGTAACACTTCTCAACCAGCCAATCTCTACTCAGCGTTAACCATGGCAGGGCAGTGTGTGTGTGTGTGTGCCTATATGTGTAGGCACAGTGTGTGTATGTGTGTGTCTTTGTGTGCCTATACGTGTAGGCACAGTGTGTGTGTATGTGTGTTTGTGTGCCTATATGTGTAGGCACAGTGTGTGTTTGTGTGTAACTAATGTTATTGTGTTTGTATTTGAAGGCTCCCGCAAAGATGCCAGCCAGTATCACTGTGCAGTACTCACACACACACACACACACACTTGCATATACACAGCCCCTAGACCCAGTCGTGTCCACCCTCCCCCTCTTCTTCATCACCCTCACCCAGCAGAGTGCTCCCTTTTCTTTAACCCACCTTAGGAAACTCTTTCCTGGCTACAGTCCCTGCTGCCTTAGACCCCTGCCAAGCATCAACAGATACCCCTACACAAGGCCACACTGCTGCCCAGTGTGTGAGTGTGTGTGTGCGTGTGTGTGTGTGTGTGTGTGTGTGTGTGTGTGTGTGTGTGAGTGTATGTGTGTGCGTGTGTGTGAGTGTGTGTGTGTGCGTGTGTGTGTGTGTGTGTGACAGTGACACACACTCACACACACACTCACCAAGGAGTCTTACCTCCCAGACCTGAGCTCCTACCATGCAGGATGTCCCACCACACTGACATCTGACCCCCCCCCCCCCCCCCCCCCCCCGGCCTCACACACACACCCACCACTAACAGAGACATACACTTATACACCACACACACACTCCAATCCAATCCAACTTTATTTCTATTGCACTTTAAAACAACATGGTTGATCAAAGTGCAGTACATAGCAATATTAAAAACGCAATAAATAGACACACACTATACACAGTAAAAACAACACAACAATAGGTAAAAAAAATCAACAAATAGAGACACACTGTACACGGTAAAAGTCAACACCTCACTGAAACGCTAAGGTAAAAAGATAGGTCTTAAGAGCTGAATTAAAGACGGATATAGACTCTGCCTGTCTAAGGTGAAGGGGCAGCGCGTTCCATAGTTTGGGACCCGCGACAGAGAAGGAGCGATCTCCTCTAAGGTTCCTCCTTGATTTTGGGACCTCTAATAAGTGATCCGCTGACCTTAGTGAGCGCACAGGGGCGTAGGGCTGAATCAGGTCTGACAGATACCGAGGAGCAAGTCCATGAAAAACATTTAAAAACAAATAAAAAGGATTTTAAAATCAATGCGATAAAAGACAGGGAGCCCACATCCAGACATGCTTCATACAGCGGCATTAGCTACACGTCAGAACATCATTTAATTCTCTATATCCTTCTCTCCTGCCCTCCCTCCCTCCCTCCCTCCCTCCCTCCCTCCCTCCCTCCCTCCCTCCCTCCCTCCCTCCCTCCCTCCCTCCCTCCCTCCCTCCCTCCCTCCCTCCCTCCCTCCCTCCGCAGGCAGCTCATGGAGAACCAGATCGGTGTGGTGGAGAGGGGAGCGTTTGACGACATGAAGGAGCTGGAGAGACTGTGAGTATCACAGGGGGTGGGGGGGGGGGGGGTGGTGGTGGTGGTGGGGGGGGTTATGGGGGTTACGAGGGGGTTCATGATGCCCCAGCCAGGTGTGCAGTTCTGGGCCTCGTCAGTTCTGTTCTGTTCAGTTCTGGGCCTCGAGGGCCAGCCTCACAGCCAGCCTCACAGCTGGGACCAGGGAGGGCTGTTCAGCAGCTTGTAAACAGCTGGCAACTTTCAGTAAACAGTTTGGTAACAGGCACACAAACACTCTCGCCGCACACTGGTCAAGAGGGTTGGCTTCCCACATGTGGAGAACTTGAACACACACAGACACACACACACACACACACACACACACTAGACCACATCAGACACACAGTCATGTGTGCCCTAACCCAGCGTGCTGCTGAAGTAACCACCCTGAGGTCAGATGATGGGTTTGGGTTCTGGATGTTCACCCAGCTCTAATGAGCAGCACATGGCTTTAACAAGATGCTATCTGAGACCCGTGCTGTCTGTCACTAGCACGAGAAGACCAGTACACCTTATCCATTACATCTATTACCTGGGGCGCCCTTTACCCATCATGCACTTCACCCAGACTGCCACATTACCCACAATGCATTACAGCCATGATGCCCATTACTCACTTTGCCACTTTACCCATAATTCCACCAGTAATGTACCAGACTACATTACATTACCCATAAAGCACCATTCCCTATAATGAGGCAAACCAGTTATGCACCATTACCCATCATACACCACACATAATCCAATCAAATTCCATTTTATTTTGTACAGCCTTTCTACAAGCTATGTTATAGAGGGCTTCATGATGCCAGTCACCCACGATGCCTCTTTACCCATGATGCACCACACCTCGAAACATCCTGAAAGATCTGATGTTCTGGAGTCCGGTGTGTCAAAAGCTGGCAGTTGTGTTTTACACAAAGACCTGTCTGCCTGGTCCTGTCTGCCTGGTCCTGTCTGCCTGGTCCGGAATATTCTGAAACTCATTCGAGATGCTTGAGAGAGTCAGTGTTAAAGGGAGAGAGATGGGGAGAGACTGAGATGGAGACATAGAGGGAGAGAGATGAGGAGAGACTGAGATGGATACATACAGCGAGAGAGATGAGGAGAGACTGAGATGGAGACATACAGGGAGAGAGATGAGGAGAAACTGAGATGGAGACATAGAGGGAGAGAGATGAGGAGAGACTGAGATGGAGACATAGAGGGAGAGAGATGAGGAGAGACTGAGATGGAGACATAGAGGGAGAGAGATGAGGAGAGACTGAGATGGAGACATACAGGGAGAGACATGAGGAGAGACTGAGATGGAGACATAGAGGGAGAGAGATGAGGAGAGACTGAGATGGAGACATACAGGGAGAGACATGAGGAGAGACTGAGATGGAGACATACAGCGAGAGAGATGAGGAGAGACTGAGATGGAGACATACAGCGAGAGAGATGAGGAGAGACTGAGATGGAGACATACAGCGAGAGAGATGAGGAGAGACTGAGATGGAGACATACAGCGAGAGAGATGAGGAGAGACTGAGATGGAGACATACGGCGAGAGAGATGAGGAGAGACTGAGATGGAGACAGTGATTAAGAAAGAGAGAGATGACGAGAGAGACAGTGAGTGGCTGTGGTCCTCTAACAGCCATTAGCAACAGGTTGTTCCTGATTTAGCTCACTGTTGTATCAGCACATAGCTACAGTCTGCCAGCTCTGAGGAATCAGACATCAGTGTTGGTGTCAACTGCTGTCATTGCTTTACACACCATACCCACCAGCTGTACACACAAACACACATACTCCTAGACACACACACACTCACACACAGACACACACACACACACAGAGACACACACACATACAGACACACATACATTACATTTACATTTATTCATTTAGCAGACGCTTTTATACAAAGCGACTTACAAGAGAGAGCTTTTACAAAGAGCATCAGTCATTGAGCATAGCAACGTGATAGACCCCGAACACAGTGGTTTTTTTAGATCGTGAATCATACATCATGAGAACCAATAAGTGCCAAGGGAAGAACTATAAATGCATAACACAACGATTGTGAACATAAAGCAAGAGATACAACAAACACTGGCAAGTCACCATATGGGGACCAACAGATTGTTCTAAAGCACATTAGAATCTGTGACTCACACACACAGACACACACAGCCACAGACACACACAGAGACACACACAGACAGAGACACACACAGCCACAGACACACACAGAGACACACACAGACAGAGACACACACAGAGACACACACACACGCAGACACACACAGCCACAGACACACACAGAGACACACACAGACAGAGACACACACACACAGACACACACAGCCACAGACACACACAGACAGAGACACACACACACAGACACACACAGCCACAGACACACACAGAGACACATGCACACTCCTGATCCTGTGTTTTCCCTGCAGGCGTTTGAATCGTAACCAACTGCTGCAGCTTCCAGAACTGCTGTTTCAGAAGAACGCTGCCCTGTCCAGACTGTGAGTGTGATCTACTATGATACCTGTCTGTCTGTCTGTCTGTCTGTCTGTCCAGACTGTGAGTGTGATCTACTATGATACCTGTCTGTCTGTCTGTCCAGACTGTGAGTGTGATCTACTATGATACCTGTCTGTCTGTCTGTCTGTCTGTCTGTCTGTCTGTCCAGACTGTGAATCTGATCTACTATGATACCTGTCTGTCTGTCTGTCTGCCTGTCTGCCTGTCTGCCTGCCTGTCTGTCTGTCTGTCTGTCTGTCTGTCTGTCTGTCCAGACTGTGAGTGTGATCTACTATGATACCTGTCTGTCTGTCTGCCTGTCTGCCTGTCTGTCTGCCTGCCTGTCTGTCTGTCTGTCTGTCTGTCTGTCTGTCCAGACTGTGAGTGTGATCTACTATGATACCTGTCTGTCTGTCTGTCTGTCTGTCTGTCTGTCCAGACTGTGAATCTGATCTACTATGATACCTGTCTGTCTGTGTGTGCAACAAGGTCATTGTCTTAATTTATCTTCTAAACTAAAGTGCACAAGTCCATGACAGTTTGCAGGTTAACACGTTGGCATATAGATTATGGTGTGCACGTGTGTGTGTGTGTTTGTGAATCTGTGTGTGTGTGCGTGCATGCGTGTGTGTAATGGCTGAAGGATGATGGCGAAGAACTGAGGGGACAGGTGACCCTGAGCTGTTCTGCGGGTGAGAGGAGGTCTGACTGCCATCATGAGAAATGGTCTTTGTCATAGAAGAGAGCGAGAGAGACAGAGAGAGACTGAGAGAGAGAGGGAGAGAGTGAGAGGGGGGGAGAGAGAGAGAGAGAGACAGAGGGAGCGAAAGAGAGAGGGAGAGAGAGAGAGAGAGGGGGGGGAGAGAGAGAGAGAGAGAGAGACAGAGGGAGCGAGAAGAGAGAGAGGGAGAGAGAGAGAGAGAGAGAGAGAGAGAGAGAGAGAGAGACAGAGAGAGACTGAGAGAGAGAGAGAGAGAGAGAGAGAGAGAGAGAGAGTGAGGGGGAGAGAGAGAGAGAGAGAGAGACAGAGGGAGCGAAAGAGAGAGGGAGAGAGAGGGAGAGAGTGAGAGGGGAGAGAGAGAGAGAGAGAGAGACAGAGGAGCGAGAAGAGAGAGAGAGAGAGAGAGAGAGAGAGAGAGAGAGAGAGAGAGAGAGAGAGAGAGAGAGAGAGAGAGAGAGAGAGAGAGAGAGAGAGAGAGAGAGAGAGAAAGAGGGAGACAAAGAGAAGACGGTGATCAACCGCTGATCCACTGGTGATCAACCCTATCACTGTACACTCACACACACCACTGCGGAGTGACTATCCCGGAGTAACACTAAACTTTTATTTGCGTTTGCAACGAGGGTCCATTTTTGGGGGGATAATTGGAGAGTCCCTGTCGCTGTGTGTTTGTTCCCAGTGTCATTGTTCTGGTTCAGGTTACCTGCTTCATCTGGGAAACAGCCATGGAAAAATCCTTTACCTTCTGGAAGCTTCAGTCAGACTTATATATAGTCCTCCTCCTCCTCCTCCTCCTCTCAGACTCACATGCTCCTCTACACCAGACTTGTATCTCTCCACCTCCTCTTCCTCTCTTCAACTCCTCCTTCTCCACCTCCTCTACCTCCTCCTCTTCTCTTTCTCTTCTCCTCCTCCATCTCCTCCTTGTTCCTTTCCCTTGGTCCCCTCTTCCCCCCAGCCCTGGTCCCCTGTCCCTCCAACCCTGGTACCCTCTTCCCCCCAGCCCTGGTCCGCTCTCCCCCCAGCCCTGGTCCCCTCTTCTCCCCAGCCCTGGTTCCCTCAGCCCCCAGCCCTGGTCCCCTCTTCCCCCCAGCCCTGGTCCCCTCTCCCCCAGCCCTGGTCCCCTCTTCCCCCAGCCCTGGTTCCCCTCACCCCCAGCCCTGGTCCCCTCTCCCTCCAACCCTGGTACCCTCTCCCCCCAGCCCTGGTCCCCTCACCCCCAGCCCTGGTCCGCTCTCCCCCAGCCCTGGTCCCCTCTCCCCCAGCCCTGGTCCCCTCTTCCCCCCAGCCCTGGTTCCCTCACCCCCAGCCCTGGTCCCCTCTTCCCCCAGCCCTGGTCCCCTCTTCCCCCAGCCCTGGTCCCCTCACCCCCCAGCCCTGGTCCGCTCTCCCCCAGCCCTGGTCACCTCTCCCCCAGCCCTGGTCCCCTCTTCCCCCCAGCCCTGGTTCCCTCACCCCCAGCCCTGGTCCCCTCTTCCCCCCAGCCCTGGTCCCCTCTTCCCCCAGCCCTGGTTCCCCTCACCCCCAGCCCTGGTCCCCTCTCCCCCCAGCCCTGGTCCCCTCTTCCCCCCAGCCCTGGTTCCCCTCACCCCCCAGCCCTGGTCCCCTCTCCCCCAGCCCTGGTCCCCTCTTCCCCCCAGCCCTGGTCCCCTCACCCCCCAGCCCTGGCCCCCTCTTCCCCCCAGCCCTGGTCCCCTCTCCCCCAGCCCTGGTCCCCTGGTGGCATCCTGCCTCTAACAGGTTCTGCAGAGTGCAGGAACGTCTTAAACAGCTGCTCAGTCGGTCTGGGTTCTCACTCACTGGTGCCGTGTCCTTGGCAGAGAGAGCTTCCATTAACCTGCTGGTGCTCTCGCTTTCAGGTCTGCTGTGTGTGTGTGTGTTTGGGGGGTTTGAATACCGTAATCACGTTGATGAACAAATGCTTCCAGAAAGCCCCCTAACACAGCCAACCTGCACGCAGAGAGAAAGTGAAAGCTATAACACTATTGTTCAGATGTGTCTGTGTGTGTGTAAGTGTGTCTCTGTGTGTGTGTGTCCATGTCCAGGTATGTATGTATGTATTCCGAATGTGTGTGTGTGTGTGTGTGTGTGAGTGCACTTGTTCTCAGCTCCCAGGACCTCGTTAAGGTCTGTCTTTAATGGCTCTAACATGAAGGTTAATGCTGCAGTCTGAAGCCTTCAGGTTAAACAGCAGCCAACACGGTCTCTGTGTCCGGGTAATTACCCTGCTTTAACTCCTTGTCTTCTTTCTCTCTCTTCTCTTTACTGTCACTGTCTGGACCCTCTCTGTTCTCTCTATACACTCTTCATAATTTATCTCTCTCTGCTTTCTCTCTCTTTTTGTCTCTCTTTCTCTCTGTGTCTCTCTTTGTTTCTCTCTCTCTGTCTATCAGTCTCTTCGTCTCTCTCTCCTTTCACTTCAGCTCTCCTTTCTCTCCTTCCCTCATGCTTTCCTTCTCCAGGTTGGAAGGTTTCTTAATAACAGGGCGCTGCTTCCCTCCCTGACTTTTCACTCGTAGGACTCATTAAGACATGAACCTGCTCATTAGGCCACTTTGTTCCTCCAGGACTGAGAAAGAGCAGGGGTGGGGGGTGCGGTGTGAGGAGGGTGGTGGGGTTACTTTCAGGGAGAACCTCTGCAGGGGTTCAGCATGGGCATGGCATGGGAAAACACAGTTAGACCTGGAGCTGAGCTCTGTGGGTTATAACACAGATAGACCTGGAGCTGAGCTCTGTGGGTTATAACACAGATAGACCTGGAGCTGAGCTCTGTGGGTTATAACACAGATAGACCTGGAGCTGAGCTCTGTGGGTTATAACACAGATAGACCTGGAGCGGAGCTCTGTGGGTTATAACACAATTAGACTTGGAGCTGAGCTCTGTGGGTTATAACACAGTTAGACCTGGAACTGAGCAGACCACAGATTGAGAGAGAGTGGGTTGTTCAGGAGTGTCGGACAGTCGTTCATTTGTTGAGGATATTCCAAAGATTGCTATGAAGGCATGCTTGGAAATATATGCAGAGCAGTAGTGTGGAGTTGATGTGGTCCAGGCTGTCTGCTGCTCAGCAGAACAGTAGTGTGGAGCTGATGTGGTCCAGGCTGCCTGCTGCTCAGCAGAACAGTAGTGTGGAGCTGATGTGGTCCAGGCTGTCTGCTGCTCAGCAGAACAGTAGTGTGGAGCTGATGTGGTCCAGGCGGTCTGCTGCTCAGCAGAACAGTAGTGTGGAGCTGATGTGGTCCAGGCTGCCTGCTGCTCAGCAGAACAGTAGTGTGGAGCTGATGTGGTCCAGGCTGTCTGCTGCTCAGCAGAACAGTAGTGTGGAGCTGATGTGGTCCAGGCTGTCTGCTGCTCAGCAGAACAGTAGTGTGGCGCTGATGTGGTCCAGGCGGTCTGCTGCTCAGCAGAACAGTAGTGTGGAGCTGATGTGAACTCTCACTCTCACTCTCACTCTCTCTCTCTCTCTCTGCCTCTCTCTCTCTCTCTCTCTCTCTGCCTCTCTCCTCTCTCTCTCTGCTCTCTCTTCTCTCTCTCTCTTCTCTCTCTCTCTCTCTCTCCCTCTCTCTCTCTCTCTCTCTCTCTCTCTCTCTCTCTCTCTCTGTCCTCTCTCTCTCCATCTCTCTTTCCCAAATCAGTTTCATGGTTCTCTGTGTCTTTTCACACCACTGCTTCTATCCATCACGTCACCTCCCTTAAAATAACCCTCCTCCCTCTCTCCTCCTCCCTCTGCGCTCCTGCCTACTTCTCTCCTCCCTCCCTCTCTCCCCCTCCCTCTGCGCTCCCTCTTCCCTCCACCTCCCTGCTTTCCTCCCACCTCCTCCTCTCCCTCTTTCTCACCCCCGCTCCTCCGTCCTGCCCCTCCGCCTCCTCCCTCCCTCCCTCCCTCCCTCCCTCCCTCCCTCCCTCCCTCCCTCCCTCCCTCCCTCCCTCCTCCCTCCCTCCCTCCCTCCTCCTGCTGAGTGAGTCTGTGTAAGTGCTTGTGTGAGAGTCATGTGAGTCCAGCCCCCGTGCCTGGACAAAACTTTCCTCTCCTCCTCCTCATGCCTTCCTCTCCCCCTCCTCCTCCGCCTTCTCCTCCTCCTCCCCCGTAGGGTCTGGCAGGGGGGAGACCAGGTCACGGTCTCTCCTGCTGAGGAAAGGTACTCCCTGTCTGAGGAGAAGTGAACAGTGGAAGGGAAAGTATCCAACCAAGCTTTTAACCTGTGTTCCTGTGCGTGTGTGTGTTCCTGTGTGTGTGTGTGTGTGTGTGTGTGTATGTGTGTTCCTGTATGTGTGTGTGTGTGTGTGTCCAGGCACGGAGGACACACGTCTGAATAATGAGTGTAACAGTGACCCAGTGTGTCCGGCTAAGTGTCGATGTGAGGCCAATGTGGTGGACTGTTCCAACCTGAAGCTCAGCAAGATCCCAGAACACATCCCTGTCTCTACCACTGAGCTGTAAGACACACACACACATCCCTGTCTCTACCACTGAGCTGTAAGACACACACACATATCCCTGTCTCTACCACTGAGCTGTAAGACACACACACATATCCCTGTCTCTACCACTGAGCTGTAAGACACACACACACACATCCCTGTCTCTACCACTGAGCTGTAAGACACACACACATATCCCTGTCTCTACCACTGAAGCCTGTAAGACACACACACACACATCCCTGCCTCTAACCACTGAGCTGTAAGACACACACACACACATCCCTGCCTCTACCACTGAGCTGTAAGACACACACACACATCCCTGCCTCTACCACTGAGCTGTAAGACACACACACATATCCCTGTCTCTACCACTGAGCTGTAAGACACACACACACACACACATCCCTGCCTCTACCACTGAGCTGTAAGACACACACACACACATCCCTGCCTCTACCACTGAGCTGTAAGACACACACACACATCCCTGCCTCTACCACTGAGCTGTAAGACACACACACACACATCCCTGTCTCTACCACTGAGCTGTAAGACACACACACACACATCCCTGCCTCTACCACTGAGCTGTAAGACACACACACACATCCCTGCCTCTACCACTGAGCTGTAAGACACACACACATATCCCTGTCTCTACCACTGAGCTGTAAGACACACACACACACACACATCCCTGCCTCTACCACTGAGCTGTAAGACACACACACACACATCCCTGCCTCTACCACTGAGCTGTAAGACACACACACACATCCCTGCCTACCACTGAGCTGTAAGGACACACACACATATCCCTGTCTCTACCACTGAGCTGTAAGACACACACACACATCCTGCCTCTACCACTGAGCTGTAAGACACACACACACACACATCCCTGCCTCTACCACTGAGCTGTAAGACACACACACACACACATCCCTGCCTCTACCACTGAGCTGTAAGACACACACACACACACACACATCCTGCCTCTACCACTGAGCTGTAAGACACACACACACATCCCTGTCTCTACCACTGAGCTGTAAGACACACACACACACACATATCCCTGCCTCTACCACCGAGCTGTAAGACACACACACTCACTCACACACCACACTCACATCTGAGTTAACATGAGTGTGTGAAGACAGTCTCTATCTTATGTCTTGTTCAGGCGTCTCAACAACAATGACCTCACCACCCTGGAGGCCACAGGAATGTTCAAGAACCTGGTGCAGCTGAAGAAGATGTGAGTGTGAGCAGGAGAGACTAAGCCACTGTCACACCCAGGAAAAACACACACATGTTACCTGCTGGATCACTGATCCCAGAACACACATGTTACCTGCTGGATCACTGATCCCAGAACACACATGTTACCTGCTGGATCACTGATCCCAGAACACACATGTTACCTGCTGGATCACTGATCCCAGAACACACACATGTTACCTGCTGGATCACTGATCCCAGAACACACACACATGTTACCTGCTGGATCACTGATCCCAGAACACACACATGTTACCTGCTGGATCACTGATCCCAGAACACACACATGTTACCTGCTGGATCACTGATCCCAGAACACACACCTGCTGGATCACTGATCCCAGAACACACATGTTACCTGCTGGATCACTGATCCCAGAACACACACATGTTACCTGCTGGATCACTGATCCCAGAACACACACATGTTACCTGCTGGATCACTGATCCCAGAACACACACACATGTTACCTGCTGGATCACTGATCCCAGAACACACACCTGCTGGATCACTGATCCCAGAACACACACGTTACCTGCTGGATCACTGATCCCAGAACACACATGTTACCTGCTGGATCACTGATCCCAGAACACACATGTTACCTGCTGGATCACTGATCCCAGAACACACACCTGCTGGATCACTGATCCCAGAACACACATGTTACCTGCTGGATCACTGATCCCAGAACACACATGTTACCTGCTGGATCACTGATCCCAGAACACACATGTTACCTGCTGGATCACTGATCCCAGAACACACACATGTTACCTGCTGGATCACTGATCCCAGAACACACACACATGTTACCTGCTGGATCACTGATCCCAGAACACACATGTTACCTGCTGGATCACTGATCCCAGAACACACATGTTACCTGCTGGATCACTGATCCCAGAACACACACACATGTTACCTGCTGGATCACTGATCCCAGAACACACACACATGTTACCTGCTGGATCACTGATCCCAGAACACACATGTTACCTGCTGGATCACTGATCCCAGAACACACATGTTACCTGCTGGATCACTGATCCCAGAACACACACATGTTACCTGCTGGATCACTGATCCCAGAACACACATGTTACCTGCTGGATCACTGATCCCAGAACACACACACATGTTACCTGCTGGATCACTGATCCCAGAACACACATGTTACCTGCTGGATCACTGATCCCAGAACACACATGTTACCTGCTGGATCACTGATCCCAGAACACACACATGTTACCTGCTGGATCACTGATCCCAGAACACACACACATGTTACCTGCTGGATCACTGATCCCAGAACACACATGTTACCTGCTGGATCACTGATCCCAGAACAGCTGCTCTTAGATAACTGGCTGTGATGTTGTTCAGGTTCTAACTTCTTTAGGTCTCACTTTGGTGTGTCTTTGTTCCCTCCAGTAACCTTAGCAACAACAAGATCACAGAAATCGAGGATGGGGCTTTCGAAGGGGCGGGGTCTGTTAATGAGCTCCACCTCACAGCCAATCAAATTGATTCGGTCCGCAGTGGGATGTTCAAAGGCTTGGAGGGGCTGCGCATGCTGTGAGTGCCTCCCACACACACACACACACACACACACACACACACACACACACACACACACACACACACACACACACACCAGAACAGCACAAACTTGAATGCCTTTGTTTTGTTTCATAATAATCCTATTTCTTCTTAATTGTTGTGGTTGTCTTCCCTTTAGAATGCTGAGGAACAATCGCATTAGCTGTATCCATAACAACAGCTTTACCGGTTTGCACAATGTACGCCTGTTGTCTCTCTATGACAACCAGCTGACGACCATCACCCCTGGAGCCTTCGATACCCTGCAGACCCTGTCCACACTGTGAGAGCTGGACACACACACACACACACACACACACACACACAGACACACATACACAGAGACACACACAGACACACACAGAGAAACACACAGACACACACAGAGACGCACACGCACCCACACACACACAGACACACACACTCCTAAAGCCCCCACTCCTGTCCTCCTCTCTTTTCCAGAAACCTCCTGGCCAACTCCTTCAACTGTGACTGTCGTCTGGGCTGGCTTGGGGATTGGCTGAGGAGCAGGAAGATCGTCACGGGCAACCCTCGCTGCCAGCGACCCGCCTTCCTGAAGGAGATCCCTCTACAGGATGTGGCGATGCCGGACTTCCGCTGTGAGGAGGGTAAGACTTCCTGTCAGGATGCACCACAGAGGGGCGTGTTGGGGATGGGGGGGGGGGGGGTGGCTCTACCTGCCGCTGCACTCACACTGTTGTTGCAACAGCAGAAGATTCGTTTTGAGGCTAGAGTTTAAAAGAGACAGACGTGTGTCCTCCGCTCCATCCATGGTGCTGGACTGGAGAGAGACTGTACTGGAGAGAGACTGGACTGGAGAGAGACTAGACTGGAGAGAGACTGGACTGGAGAGAGGCTGTACTGGAGAGAGACTGGACTGAAGAGAGACTGGACTGAAGAGAGACTGTACTGGAGAGAGACTGGACTGGAGAGAGACTGGACTGAAGAGAGACTGGACTGGAGAGAGACTGGACAGGAGAGAGACTGGACTGGAGAGAGACTGTACTGGAGAGAGACTGGACTGGAGAGAGACTGGACTAAAGAGAGACTGGACTGGAGAGAGACTAGACTGGAGAGAGACTGGACTGGAGAGAGACTGGACTGGAGAGAGACTGTACTGGAGAGAGACTGGACTGGAGAGAGACTGGACTCGAGAGAGACTGTACTGGAGAGAGACTGGACTGGAGAGAGACTGGACTGAAGAGAGACTGGACTGGAGAGAGACTGGACTGGAGAGAGACTTGACAGGAGAGAGACTGGACTGGAGAGAGACTGGACTGAAGAGAGACTGGACTGGAGAGAGACTGGACTGAAGAGAGACTGGACTGAAGAGAGACTGGACTAAAGAGAGACTGGACTGAAGAGAGACTGGACTGGAGAGAGACTGGACTGAAGAGAGACTGGACTGGAGAGAGACTGGACTGAAGAGAGACTGGACTGAAGACAGACTGGACTGAAGAGAGACTGGACTGGAGAGAGACTGGACTAAAGAGAGACTGGACTGAAGAGAGACTGGACTAAAGAGAGACTGGACTGAAGAGAGACTGGACTGAAGAGAGACTGGACTGGAGAGAGACTGGACTGAAGAGAGACTGGACTAAAGAGAGACTGGACTGAAGAGAGCCTGGACTGAAGAGAGACTGGACTAAAGAGAGACTGGACTAAAGAGAGACTGGACTAAAGAGAGACTGGACTGAAGGGGCACTGCTGTCTCATCTCTCTCTGTTCCCTCTCTGTCTCAGACAGACGTGGTGGAGAGACAACACTGTACCTTACTCTCTCTTTCTTTACCTCTTCTTTATTACTCTTTAACTCTCTCTTTCTCTCTCTCATCGATTCCCTCCTGGACCCTGCAATTTGGCAAATCAGACCACATAATGGTGGTCTGTGAGCATGCCCAGTCCTGCTGAGATGAGCTCAGTTTCAGATCAGCACTTCCCTACTTGTTATTGAGCAGTTCTGGGTATTGACTGGCTGGGAGCGATTTTCTGCTCCTGACAAAGAATGATAGATAAGACTCTTTGTACTGGAACTTTCTCCATCCATCTCTCTGTCTGTCTGTTTTCCTTCTTTCTTTGACTCCCAGTCGATATCACATTAAAGTGATTGGCCTCATCTCTGTCTCTGTCTTCTCCCTTGTCTACTTCTCTCCCTCTATCGATGGTGCCTTTCTTTCATGATGTCATTATCTCTGTATCTTCTGGATCTTTCTCTCACCTCCCCTGTCTCTGTTCTCTCCAACTCTTCTCTTCTTCCTGTTCCTCTCCTTCTCATTCATCCCCTTCCTCCCTCCCCCCTCCCTTTCTCTATCCCCCTCCTTCCCTCCCCCTCGCCCCCTCATCCCCTCCCTCCCCCCCCCCCCCTCCCTCTCTCATCCCTCCCTCCCCCCTCTCCCCCACAGGTCAGGAGGAGTCCAGCTGTGTTCCTCGGCCTCAGTGTCCCAGTGAGTGTACCTGTCTGGAGACCGTGGTGCGCTGCAGTAACAAGCACCTGGGCGCGCTCCCTAAAGGCATCCCCAGGAACGTGACTGAGCTGTGAGTTCCACCCCACCGCCCAGGCTGGCTCTGGCTCTGGTTCCCGACCGTGGCTCTGCTCTTATTGGACATGGGGGAGGGGGAGGGCAGACTAGGAAGGAACAAGGTTATGACAGCCTGAGCGAGAAGATGGGATGCATTAAGAGAGATGGAGAGAAAGATATGGGCAGAGACAGAAAGAGAGAGGAATGAAGGAAGGTCTGTGAAAGAGAGAAAGACAGTTTGTGAACATGACAGTGATTCCTCCTTCAGGAGCCCTCAGGGCTGATGTCATCATCTGTCAGGGCCAAGGCTGTGTGTGTGTGTGTGTCTGCGTGTGTGTGTCTGCGTGTGTGTGTTTGTGTCTGTTCGTGTGTGTCTCTGTGTGTGTCTGCGTGTGTGTGTCTGTGTGTGTGTCTGTGTGTGTGTGTCTGTGGGTGTGTGTGTGTGTGTCTGTGTGTGTGTGTGCGTGTGTGTGTGTGTCTCTGTGTGTGTGTCCAGTGGAACCAGAGGGTATTTTAATGAGCAGGTTTCCATGGACAGAGTAAGGATGGGTCTCAGGCTTCCCTGGCAGAGGTTCACACACACACACACACACACACACACACACACACACACACACACACACACACACACACACACACACACACACACACATTGTCCAGTCATTGTCCCAGCAGGTGTGACCAGGTGTTGTGCTTTCATGTGTTCCTCTGGAAAGTCTGCTGGGCTAACAGCCCCTTATTATCCTGCGGCCCCCATCTCACTCCAACAACAGCCACATTGCCACCATGACCACTCCTCCCCAATACACACACACACACATGCATGCACACACGCACACACAGGCACACACACAGTTTTTAAACAAATTTGTCCTTCCTTAGATATCTGGATGGAAACCAGTTCACTATGGTGCCGAAGGAGCTGTCAACCTACAAATACCTTCAGCTTGTGTAAGTATGTTGGTCTGTTTGCCTGTCTGTCTGCCTGCCTGCCTGCCTGCCTGCCTGCCTGCTTGCCTGCCTGCTTGCCTGCCTGCCTGCCTGCCTGCCTTCCTTCCTGCCTGCCTGTCTGTCTGTCTGTCTGTGTCTGTCTGCCTGTCTGTCTGCCTGTCTGCCTGTCTGCCGGTCTCTCTCTGTCTGTCTGCCTGTTTGTCTATCTTCTTGTCTGTCTGTCTATCTGCCTGTTTGTCTGTCTTGTCTGTCTGTCTGTCTGTCTGTCTGTCTGTCTGTCTGTATGTCTGTATGCCTGTCTGTCTGTCTGTCTGTCTGTCTGATTGTCTTAGTCTGTGTCTGGTCTGTGTCTGTGTCTGGTCTGTGTCTGGTCTTTGTCTGGTCTGTGCCTGGTCTGTGTCTGGTCTGTGTCTGGTCTGTGTCTGGTCTGTGCCTGGTCTGTGTCTGGTCTGTGTCTGGTCTGTGTCTGGTCTGTGTCTGGTCTTTGTCTGGTCTGTGCCTGGTCTGTGTCTGGTCTGTGTCTGGCCTTTGTCTGGTCTGTGCCTGGTCTGTGTCTGGTCTGTGTCTGGTCTGTGTCTGGTCTGTGCCTGCTCTGTGTTTGGTCTGTGCCTGGTCTGTGTCTGGTCTGTGTCTGGTCTGTGTCTGGTCTGTGTCTGGTCTGTGCCTGCTCTGTGTTTGGTCTGTGTCTGGTCTGTGTCTGGTCTGTGTCTGGTCTGTGTCTGGTCTGTGTCTGTGTCTGGTCTGTGTCTGGTCTGTGCCTGGTCTGTGTCTGGTCTGTGTCTGTGTCTGCTCTGTGTCTGTGCCTGGTCTGTGTCTGGTCTGTGTCTGGTCTGTGCCTGGTCTGTGTCTGGTCTGTGTCTGTGCCTGTTTGTCTGTCTTGTCTGTCTGTCTGTCTGTCTGTCTGTCTGTCTGTCTGTATGTCTGTATGCCTGTCTGTCTGTCTGTCTGTCTGTCTGATTGTCTTAGTCTGTGTCTGGTCTGTGTCTGTGTCTGGTCTGTGTCTGGTCTTTGTCTGGTCTGTGCCTGGTCTGTGTCTGGTCTGTGTCTGGTCTGTGTCTGGTCTGTGCCTGGTCTGTGTCTGGTCTGTGTCTGGTCTGTGTCTGGTCTGTGTCTGGTCTTTGTCTGGTCTGTGCCTGGTCTGTGTCTGGTCTGTGTCTGGCCTTTGTCTGGTCTGTGCCTGGTCTGTGTCTGGTCTGTGTCTGGTCTGTGTCTGGTCTGTGCCTGCTCTGTGTTTGGTCTGTGCCTGGTCTGTGTCTGGTCTGTGTCTGGTCTGTGTCTGGTCTGTGTCTGGTCTGTGCCTGCTCTGTGTTTGGTCTGTGTCTGGTCTGTGTCTGGTCTGTGTCTGGTCTGTGTCTGGTCTGTGTCTGTGTCTGGTCTGTGTCTGGTCTGTGCCTGGTCTGTGTCTGGTCTGTGTCTGTGTCTGCTCTGTGTCTGGTCTGTGCCTGGTCTGTGCCTGGTCTGTGTATGGTCTGTGTCTGGTCTGTGTCTGGTCTGTGTCTGGTCTGTGTCTCACTTCTTATTCCTGTGTGTTTCCAGGGACCTGAGTAACAACCAGATCAGCTCTCTCACCAACTCGTCCTTCGCCAACATGAGCCAGCTGACCACTCTGTAAGCCCCTGGGTCCTAGTGCTCTATCCCCTCCCCTCAACCCAGCCTTCACACTCTTAACCCTGCTGTGCTTCTGTGTTTCCAGGATCCTGAGTTATAACTCCCTGCGCTGCATCCCCAGCCTGGCCTTCAGTGGACTACGCTCTCTCAGGCTGCTGTGAGCTCCTTCACTGCCCTGCATGTGTGTGTGTGTGTGTGTGTGTGTGTGTGTGTCCAGGCTGTCTGGGGATGGTACAGAGCACATGCTGAAGCCAGCAGAGCTGGACTCACTACAAACAACACAGGGAGACATTTGCACACATGCACTCACAAACACACACACACACACACACACTATCACACACAGTCCCACACTGGACTAATGTTCCTGTAGAAGGCTGAATCAGTTCTACAGGATACAGGATACTCTGTAGTTCATCTTTATCATGGCTGGACCGCTGTGATCTCCAACGCAGCGACTCTACTAGGTTATAATAACTAACTCTTCTCTGGCTAACTCTGAACTCGAAGACAAAGAATGCAGGAGTTAGTTATTTTTCCTGTATGTGTGTGTGTGTGTACACGTTTAGACATAAACATAAGCATGTGTGTGCGTGCGTGTGAAATCTTAGGCATGTATGTGTGTGTGTGTGTTTGCAAGTTTAAGGGTGTGTGTTAAACTTGGGTCTTGTGTTCTGTGTTGTGGCCTGTGTTGTGTTCTGTGTTGTGGCCTGTGTTGTGTTCTGTGTTGTGTTCTGTGTTGTGTTCTGTGTTGTGTTCTGTGTTGTGGCCTGTGTTGTGTTCTGTGTTGTGGCCTGTGTTGTGTTCTGTGTTGTGGCCTGTGTTGTGGCCTGTGTTGTGTTCTGTGTTGTGTTCTGTGTTGTGTTCTGTGTTGTGGCCTGTGTTGTGTTCTGTGTTGTGGCCTGTGTTGTGGCCTGTGTTGTGTTCTGTGTTGTGTTCTGTGTTGTGTTCTGTGTTGTGTTCTGTGTTGTGTTCTGTGTTGTGTTCTGTGTTGTGTTCTGTGTTGTGTTCTGTGTTGTGTTCTGTGTGGCTCTAGCAGACATGGTTTCACTGTTGAAGCACAGCAGCGTCCCTGCTGAGGCTCCGCTGGTGAAGCGGGAGGGCGAGGGCCCCGCCCCCCTCAGACTGAGGACAGCAGTGGATCCCTGCTAGGGACGCCCTGCTTTGAGCTTTAATGAAGCGGCCTCACTGTTTCTGCTCACACACACGCCGCAGGAGACTGCGAGGGCACAGAGCTCCACACACACACACACACACACACACACACACACTACGAACGGACTGAAGCACGTACAGTGAACGCGCACACAAACACGCATCCAAACACATTTGCACACGTATGCGCCAACGCACACTGACACACAGACGCACACCAACACACACCAACACACATATAGTTCGCCTACCCACCAACCCACCCACCCACCCACCCACCCAGCCAGCCCCTCCCCCCCCCCCCCCCCCCCCCTCAGTCTGGACCACCTATTGTCCCGGTCCAAATGAACGGTAGTCAAAACAAATCTGAAAAACTTTGATGTCTTTACTGCTGCTCTGTTCAATCAGACGGCCTGCTATTAAAGTTCTACTGGAGCCACGGAGTTTCTGCTGGGGGCGGGGCTGGGGGAGGCGTGGGGGTGGTGGGGGGGGGTGGGGGGGGGGATGGGGGGGTGGGGGGCCCCAATGAGACCTCTTCAACAGCTCGAACCGTGCGGCTGTGAGAAAGGTTCAAAGTTCCAAGCGGGTTGGTTTGAGACTTCACAGAAACCCATGGTGAGGTGTCAGAAGCTTTCATGGAGCGGCACGCACACACACACACACACTCAAACACACACACTCGCACACACACACACACACATGCATCCAGCCTCGCACACTGAGGTGCCACAGCCTTTATACAGCGGCACCTTTAGCTTTACAGAGCAGTAAAGAGGAGAAGACTCATTAACGCTCCCTGCTTCAAACACATCAGTGGTCTGGCCCGACCATGGATGTGGTATAGTGGCTTTGTCTGTGTGTGTGTGTATATACTGTGTGTGTGTGTTTAGATGTGTGTGTGTGTTTGTGTCTGTCTGTGTGTGTGTGAGGGCTGTGTGTGTGTGTGCGTTTGTGTGTCGGTGTGTGTGTCTGTGGTTGGTGTGGAGGATTAATAAGCTGCTAATTGGCCTGCTGGGTCTTAGGTGTGTGAGAAAGGGTTAGGGTGTGGCAGGAGGAGAAAGGGAGAGAGAGGGAGAGAGAGAGTGAGAAAGAGAGAGAGAGGGAGAGAGAGAGAGAGAGTGAGAAAGAGAGAGAGAGGGAGAGAGAGAGACAAAGACAGGAGTGCCAGTGTAAGGATCATGTTACCTCTCAGAGACTCCCTGGCACCTCTCTCTCCTTCCCTACCTACCTCCCTCTCTCTCTCTCTCTCTCTCTCTCTCTGTCTCTCTCTCTCTCTCTCTCTCTCTCTCTCTCTCCTTCCCTACCTACCTCCCTCTCTCTCTCTCTCTCTCTCTCTCTCCTTCCCTACCTCACTACCTCTCTCTCCCTCTCTCTCCTTCCCTACCTCCCTTTCTTTCTCTCTCCTTCCCTACCTCACTACCTCTCTCTCTCTCCTTCCCTACCTCCCTTTCTCTCTTTCTCCTCCCCTACCTCTCTATCTCGCCCTCTCTCTCCTTCCCATTTTTACCTGCCACCCTACCTCCCTCCCTCCCTCCTGCTGTCTTTCCCTCTCTCCTTCCTTCCCTCTCTCTCTCTTTTCCTATTTCTCACTGCAGAGTACCTACCTATGGCGCTGAACTGCTTGTTAGTGTAGCCTCAGTAGAAAGTGTTGCCCCTGGTCTGTAGGTCAGCAGGGCGAGGGTGTGGCCCTTGCTGTTGTTGGTGTTGACATTGTCGTGTTCTAACCAGCCCACTGTTTATCCCCAACACAGCTCTCTCCATGGCAACGACATCTCAGAGCTTCCAGATGGCATCTTCAGTGATGTGGCCTCCCTGTCCCACCTGTGAGTTCCCTCCAGAGACACACACAGGATCAAACACACACACACACCCTCACTCACACACACACACACACACACACAGGATCAAACACACACACACACACACACACAGGCTCACATACACACACACACACACACATACACACAGGATCCAACACACACACAGGCTCACACACACAGGCTCAAACACACACACACACACACACACACAGGATCAAACACACACACAGGCTCACACACACACACACACAGGATCAAACACACACAGACTCAAACACACACACACACACACAGGATCAAACACACACACACACACACCCTCACTCACACAAACACACACAGGCTCACACACACACACAGGATCAAACACACACACACACACACACACACACACACACAGGCTCACATACACACACACACACACACATACACACAGGATCCAACACACACACAGGCTCACACACACAGGCTCAAACACACACACACACACACAGGATCAAACACACACACAGGCTCACACACACACACACACAGGATCAAACACACACAGACTCAAACACACACACACACAGGATCCAACACACACACAGGCTCACACACACAGGCTCAAACACACACACACAGGATCAAACACACACACAGGCTCACACACACACACACACACACAGGATCAAACACACACAGGCTCAAACACACACACACACACACAGGATCAAACACACACACACAGGATCTCACACACACACACACACACACACACAGGATCAAACACACACAGGCTCACACCCACACACACACACACACACACACACACACAGGCTCACATACACACACACACACACACACACACACACACACACATACACACAGGATCCAACCCACACACAGGCTCACACACAGGCAGGCACAAATGCAAACACACACATGCATAAACACGTTCAGCAAACAAACAGCTCCTCCTGTGTCTTGCCTCCCTCTCTTTCCCCTCCCCTCACACACTCACAAGCATGGGGTCTGGTCTGGGTGTGTGTGTGCTCCAGGGAAGGAGGGGGTGACAGTACCCTGACTGTAATGCTCCTTAGTGGGCTTTGGAAGCCAGAGCTGCCCCCCAGACTGAACCAGCCCCCCAAACTTATGAGAGAGAGGAGAGGAGAGAAGAGGAGGGGAGGAGAGTAGAGAAGAGGAGGGGAGAGGGGAGGAAATGAGTGGAGAGTGAGATGAGGAGATGAGAGAAGAGGAGGGGAAGAGAGGAGAGGAGAGAAGAGGAGGGGAGAGGAGAGGAGAGAAGAGGAGGGGAGAGGAGAGGAGGGGAGAGGGGGATGAGAGATGAGGAGAGGAGATGAGAGGAGAGGAGAGAAGAGAGGAGAGGAGAAAAGAGAACTCTTGCATTGAACCTCCATCGATCTGCAGTCACAGTCAAGGGACTTTCATGTTAGCAGATGTCAGCTGGCAGCTTTGAGCTGGTCCTGAAAGATGAGCTTGTGTTTCTCAGTAATGGAGAAGCATTGATTCAGGAGTGGGGAAGGAGAAAAGGGAGAGGAGGTGGGGGAGAGGGGGGAGAGGGGTGGGGCATTGATTCGTGCCACAGTTAGAGGGCTTGTTAAGTCCTTCTGTCTGTCCACCTCACTCCTCTCTTCTCTTTAGATGTGCTTCAGATCGATCCATCAATACTTTGTTTCTGAGATACGTTTCGGGTGGACCTTAAATACAAAATGAATTCATGTCTATGTTTTACCTTGTGAGGTGATTGAAGGTCAGGTGGCTGAGCGGTTAGGGTGTTGGGCTAGTGATTGGACGGTTGTGAGTTCAAATCCAGGCTGTGACAACATGATGTTGTGTCCTTGGGCAAGGCACGTCACCCTACTTGCCTCAGGGGGAAATGTCCCTGTACTCGCTGTAAGTCACTCTGGATAAGAGCGTCTGCTAAATGTAAGATGAGTTTTGCCCATGTTGTGTTCCAATGTGATCTGAAGACCTAGAGAGACACCTGCTGGTGACATGTGGAACTGCATCCCAGGATGCCTTGAAATTATCTCCCATTAGTCCCCTATTCAAAGCACTGGCCGGGATTCGAACCCCCACCGGGAATGAAACCCAGGCTTTCTGCACATGATAGGCAAGAATCCTACCACTGAACCACCGGTGCTGCCAAATTATGAAGCTATAACAATAGCTCTCCTCTCCTCCACTCATCTCTTCTCCTCCTCTCCCCTCTCCTCAGGGCAATCGGGGCCAACCCCCTGTACTGTGACTGCCGTCTGCGCTGGCTGTCTGACTGGGTGAAGACCGGCTATAAGGAGCCAGGCATCGCCCGCTGTGCTGGACCCCCGGGGCTGGAGGGGAAACTGCTGCTCACCACACCTGCCAAGAAGTTCGAGTGTCATGGTATGGGGGAGGGGGAGAGGGAGGGGGAGAGGGATGGGGAGAGGGATGGAGGGGAGGCATGGAGAAAGAAGGAGTGAGCAGGTGAGGGATGAAGCGGAGTGTGATTAAAAGTTAGGCAGGATGTTGGAAATGATGGAAGGAATTAAATATTAAATGAAGGTAGGGTAAAAATGACATCATATTAAGGCACTCGGTAAATCAATCAGTTTTCAAATACGTTTCTGTGTTTTGTTTTTGTCACCTTCCGTTGGTGTGTGGGTGTGTGTTTGCGTGCCTGCGTGTGTGTGTGTCTGTGTGTGTGTGTGTGTGTGTGTGTGTGTGTGTGTGTGTGTGTGTGTGTGTGTGTGTGTGTGTGTGTGTGTGTGTGTGTGTGTAGGAGAGGTGGACAGCCTGGTTCTGGCTAAGTGTAACCCCTGCCTGTCCAGTCCATGTTTGAATCAGGGCATCTGCCACAGTGACCAGGCCACCATGTTCCGGTGCAGCTGCCCTCCAGGATTTAAGGTGACACCACCCCCTGGACCACTCATGTTCTCTTATTATCTATAATAATAACACATGTAATGTGTCGCTTCATTATTGTAATCAGTGTGCTACAGTACAGTCAAAAGTAAAAGGTACATCATAAAACACACAGTAAGAGAAGAGACAATGTGATATGAAAGTGCACAACACTTGTGTGTACCTGTGTTCACCTGTGTGGACCTGTGTTCACCTGTGTGGACCTGTGTTCATCTGTGTTCACCTGTGTGGACCTGTGTTCACCTGTGTGGACCTGTGTGGACCCGTGTTCACCTGTGTGGACCTGTGTTCACCTGTGTTCACCTGTGTGGACCTGTGTGGACCCGTGTTCACCTGTGTGGACCCGTGTTCACCTGTGTGGACCTGTGTTCACCTGTGTGTATCTGTGTTCTGTGAGCAGGGCAGTAGCTGTGAGACAGCGCTGAACGCCTGTGCCAGCAACCCCTGTGCCAACGGGGGCACATGTACACTGAGTGAGGATGAAGAGGGCAGCTTCAGGTAAGAGACACTCTGGGAGTACAGTGCCCTACTGGTTCATCTGTACGGTGCCCTACTGGTTCATCTGTACGGTGCCCTACTGGTTCATCTGTACAGTGCCCTACTGGTTCATCTGTACGGTGCCCTACTGGTTCATCTGTACAGTGCCCTACTGGTTCATCTGTACGGTGCCCTACTGGTTCATCTGTACGGTGCCCTACTGGTTCATCTGTACGGTGCCCTACTGGTTCATCTGTACGGTGCCCTACTGGTTCATCTGTAAGGTGCCCTACTGGTTCATCGGTATAGTGCCCTACTGGTTCATCTGTAAGGTGCCCTACTGGTTCATCTGCACGGTGCCCTACTGGTTCATCTGTACGGTGCCCTACTGGTTCATCTGTACGGTGCCCTACTGGTTCATCTGTAAGGTGCCCTACTGGTTCATCTGTACGGTGCCCTACTGGTTCATCTGCACGGTGCCCTACTGGTTCATCTGCACGGTGCCCTACTGGTTCATCTGCACGGTGCCCTACTGGTTCATCTGTACGGTGCCCTACTGGTTCATCTGTACGGTGCCCTACTGGTTCATCTGTAAGGTGCCCTACTGGTTCATCTGTAAGGTGCCCTACTGGTTCATCTGTACGGTGCCCTACTGGTTCATCTGTAAGGTGCCCTACTGGTTCATCTGTAAGGTGCCCTACTGGTTCATCTGTACGGTGCCCTACTGGTTCATCTGTAAGGTGCCCTACTGGTTCATCTGTACGGTGCCCTCTGGTTCATCTGTACGGTGCCCTACTGGTTCATCTGTACGGTGCCCTACTGGTTCATCTGTACGGTGCCCTACTGGTTCATCTGTACGGTGCCCTACTGGTTCATCTGTAAGGTGCCCTACTGGTTCATCTGTACGGTGCGCTACTGGTTCATCTGTACGGTGCCCTACTGGTTCATCTGTACGGTGCCCTACTGGTTCATCTGTAAGGTGCCCTACTGGTTCATCTGTACGGTGCCCTACTGGTTCATCTGTACGGTGCCCTACTGGTTCATCTGTAAGGTGCCCT
>CM059293.1:13792500-13860000 GCA_030340665.1 Neosalanx taihuensis | reverse complement strand
GAGCTGCACCAAGGTCATGTTAAGGTCAGCTATGATCCTGGGAGCATGCCAGGCCACGCCATCTACAGGTACGGGTTTCTGTCTGTCTCTCTCTCTGTCTCTTTTTCTCTCTTTGTCTCTCTCTCTGTCTGTGTCTCTCTCTCCTCTCTCTCTCTGTCTCTCTTTCTGTCTCCTCTCTCTCTGTCTCTCTCTCTCTCTGTGTCTCTCTCTCCTCTCTCTATCTGTCTCTCTCTCTGTCTCCTCTCTCTCTGTCTCACTCTCTGTCTCTCTGTCTTTGTCTCTCTCTCTCTGTCTCTGTCTCTGTCTCTCTCTGTCTCTCTGTCTCTCTCTCTCTCTCTCTCTCTCTGTCTCTGTCTCTCTCTCTCTGTCTCTCTCTCCTCTCTCTCTCTGTTCCTCTCTCTGTCTTTGTCTCTCTCTCTGTCTCTTTGTTTCTCTCTCTCTTTCTCTCTCTGTTTCTCTGTCTTTGTCTCTCATTATCTCTGTCGCTCTGTCTCACTCTCTCGCACTCTCTCTCTTTCGCGCTCCTTTTTGTCCCTGTTTTTAGTTTTTTACCTCGGTGTCTAGAGTCAGGTGGCTGAGTGGTTAGGGGCGTTGGACTAGTGCGAAGAAGGTCACCTGTTTGATTCCCGGCTAAGTCAACATAACGTGTCCTTGGGCAAGGCACTTCACCCTACTTGCCTCAGGGGGGAATGTCCCTGTACTTGCTGTAAGTCACTCTGGATAAGAGCGTCTGATAAATGACTGACTCAATTTAAGACATCTGTTTCTCCCTCCTACCCCCACCCCCCTTTCCTCTCCCCCCCTTCTCTCTCCCCATCCCTCCCACTCCGCAGCACGGAGACCATTAATGACGGCCAGTTCCACACAGTGGAGCTGGTGACCTTTGACCAGACGGTGAACCTGTCCATCGATGGCGGCCTCCCCACCACCATGGACAGCTTCGGGGCCGTGCGGCCCCTCAACCGAGAGGCGCCGCTATACGTGGGGGGTAGGGGCCCTCTCCAACAGAACTCACCCCCCTCCTCTGCAGGCACTCTGAACTACTACACTACTGTCACCCCCCCCCCCACACACACCGCCCCACCACCCCAAAACCTACACCTCATCCTGTCACCCATGCACGCCCCACCCAACCTCATCCCAGCCCAGCTTCAGCCCCCCCGCAACCCAACATTCGAACCCCTCTCAGCATCCCAACATGCACCCCCCCACCTCCCCTCCCCCATCACACCTGTGTCTGGTAGAGAGTTCACGTGCAGAGGAACACACGTTAAAACGCAAAACACACAAACACCCACACGTATGCACTGCAGTTAGGCTGCAGAACATCACATGCCATTCAGACAGGATCCCCAACACTCTTGCACACACACATCGGACACAGCGTCACTCCGGTGCTGTCCCATGGTATCAGCATGCTCCATGATTAAAGCCCCTGTGTTGTAATGTTGTTTGATATGTAGTCGAGCTCTGTACACACACTAGGCCTTTCCTGACGTTAAACACTTTTCATAGCAAGAGTTTAAATGACTCCCATAGTACCTGGTGTAAATGACTCCCACTGTACCTAGTGTAAATGACTCCCACAGTACCTAGTTTAAATGACTCCCATAGTACCTGGTGTAAATGACTCCCACTGTACCTAGTGTAAATGACTCCCACTGTACCTAGTGTAAATGACTCCCACAGTACCTGGTGTAAATGACTCTCACAGTACCTAGTGTAAATGACTCCCACTGTACCTAGTGTAAATGACTCCCACTGTACCTAGTGTAAATGACTCCCACTGTACCTAGTTTAAATGACTCCCACAGTACCTGGTGTAAATGACTCCCACAGTACCTAGTGTAAATGACCCCCACTGTACCTAGTGTAAATGACTCCCACTGTACCTAGTGTAAATGACTCCCACAGTACCTAGTGTAAATGACCCCCACTGTACCTAGTGTAAATGACTCCCACTGTACCTAGTGTAAATGACTCCCACAGTACCTGGTGTAAATGACTCCCACAGTGCCTAGTGTAAATGACTCCCACTGTACCTAGTGTAAATGACTCCCACAGTACCTGGTGTAAATGACTCCCACAGTACCTAGTGTAAATGACCCCACAGTACCTGGTGTAAATGACTCCCACAGTACCTAGTGTAAATGACCCCCACAGTACCTAGTGTAAATGACTCCCGTAGTACCTGTGCATGTGCAAATGAGTCCCATGATATTAGTATTGTCTTGTTGTTGCCAGGTGTTTGTGTGGTGATGTGACTCCCACAGTGCCTAGTGTAAATGACTCCCACTGTACCTAGTGTAAATGACTCCCACAGTACCTGGTGTAAATGACTCCCACAGTGCCTAGTGTAAATGACTCCCACTGTACCTAGTGTAAATGACTCCCACAGTACCTGGTGTAAATGACTCCCACAGTACCTAGTGTAAATGACCCCCACAGTACCTGGTGTAAATGACTCCCACAGTACCTAGTGTAAATGACCCCCACAGTACCTAGTGTAAATGACTCCCGTAGTACCTGTGCATGTGCAAATGAGTCCCATGATATTAGTATTGTCTTGTTGTTGCCAGGTGTTTGTGTGGTGATGTGACTCCCACAGTGCCTAGTGTAAATGACTCCCACTGTACCTAGTGTAAATGACTCCCACAGTACCTGGTGTAAATGACTCCCACAGTACCTAGTGTAAATGACCCCCACAGTACCTGGTGTAAATGACTCCCACAGTACCTAGTGTAAATGACCCCCACAGTACCTGGTGTAAATGACCCCCACAGTACCTGGTGTAAATGACTCCCACAGTACCTAGTGTAAATGACCCCCACAGTACCTGGTGTAAATGACTCCCACAGTACCTAGTGTAAATGACTCCCACTGTACCTAGTGTAAATGACTCCCACAGTACCTAGTGTAAATGACTCCCGTAGTACCTGTGCATGTGCAAATGAGTCCTATGATATTAGTATTGTCTTGTTGTTGCCAGGTGTTTGTGTGGTGATGTGTTTGTTATGTGTCCCTGTGCCACGCATTTGAAACCTCCTCATCTTCCTCCTTCATCCCTGCCATCCCAGCCCCCTGTGTTAGCTGTCTGTCTGTCCCCCTGGACACCCTGGCCCCCCCACCTCTAACGCCAGCCCTCCTTCCTGCCCCCCTCCCCCCCCCCCCCCCCCCCCCCAGGCATGCCAGTGGATGTCCACTCTGCTGCCTTCCGCATGTGGCAGATCCAGAACGGCTCCAGTTTCCACGGCTGCATCCAAAACCTGTACATCAACAACGAGCTGCAGGACTTCACCAAGACCCAGATGAAGCCGGGCGTAGTGCCAGGCTGTGAGCCCTGCCGCAAGATCTACTGCCTGCATGGCATCTGCCAGCCAGACGGAGCTCAGGGCCCAGTCTGCCACTGCCAGCCTGCCTGGACTGGACCACACTGCGACCAGCCGGCCAGCCAGCCAGCCAGCCCCTGCCAAGGCAGCAAGTAAGCAGCTGCTGTTCAATTCTCTTCTTTTTTTAATTTTGTATGTAAACACCTGTGTTCTTTGGTTCGATGAATTCACTCAATGGTTGACCTTTACCCTGACTGACCGGATAATCTCTGAACTGACCCGGTCATTGTGATGGTCCAAATGACAATCGACTGGTAGACCGACTGGCTGACTGTCTGACTGACTTGCTGTCTTTTAGTCAGTCTGACTAGCTGACTGTGAACAGACTGACCGGCTGGTTATCTGCCCCCCCCAGGTGTGCTCACGGGAGGTGTGTCCCCCTGGACAGCCAGTCCTACAGGTGCGAGTGTGAAGACGGTTACCGCGGCGCCCTGTGTAACCAGCAGGGGGAGCTGTTCAACCCCTGCCACCGTCTGCCCTGCAAGCACGGCCGCTGTCAGCTGTCCGAGTCAGGCGAGGCGTACTGCCACTGCGAGAGCGGCTACGCCGGGGAGCTCTGCGACGCCGGTACGACTGCTGGGCCACTTCCTCTTCCTGTCCTGATCCTTCCAGCTCTGTGGGTTTTAATGGCAGCGGGCAGCAGGGTTTGATGGCGCCTTATCGCCCCCACCTGGACTGGAGTGTGGGCCGGAGACAGAGAGACAGCCCCAGTTTGAAATGAATGTAAACGATATCAAGTGTCTCAACATTGGGCCATTGACACCCTCCCCCCCCACCCCCCCCCCCACTCCCCCCGCCCCCCTTTCCCCCCCGCCCCCCTGTTTAGAAGTCGAAGGCGCCGCCCAATCAAACGCACCGATACAAAAAGCAGAAGATTTGACCAGTGTGTCAGCATAGTGTGTGTGATTCCCTTCCTGCTGTGTGTGTTAAAGCTCATGCAGTACCCATGCAGTACCCATACAGTACTCATGCAGTACCCATGCAGTACCCATGCAGTACCCATGCAGTACCCATATAGTACCCATGCAGTACCCATACAGTACCCATACAGTACCAATACAGTACCCATACAGTACCCATGCAGTACACATGCAGTACCCATATAGTACCCATGCAGTACCCATACAGTACCCATGCAGTACCCATGCAGTACCCATGCAGTACCCATGCAGTACCCATGCAGTACCCATGCAGTACCCATGCAGTACCCATGCAGTACCCATACAGTACCCATACAGTACCCATCTCACAGCCTTGTGTCCTTCCCTCCTCCTCCTCTGTCCAGAGTCTGAGTGTCGGGGAGAGCCCGTGCGAGATTTCTACCAGGTCCAGCGAGGCTACGCCATCTGCCAGACCACACGCATGATTTCCTGGGTGGAATGCTCCGGCACCTGTGACACGGGCACCTGCTGCACAAGCCAGCGAATGAAACGCCGGAAATACACGTTCGAGTGCAGCGACGGCACCTCGTTCAGCGAGGAGGTGGAGAAGAGCGTGAAGTGTGGCTGCGCAGGCTGCATGTAGCATCACACCAACCTGCTGCTGCCACAGGAGCTGGAGAAGAGCGAGGGAAGCGGAGGGGAGAGCGAGAAGAGAGAGAGAGAAGAGCGAGAGAAGAGAGTTTAAAAGAAATATATATAAAACCTCTATATATTATGGACAACAGTGTTTGTAAAATAGGACCTTTCCTCCTTGCCCTTGGGTGATGTACAGTAACGCAGAGATCAACAACAACTACATCAGCAACAACAACAACAACATGGAGAGTTGACAACAGCAAACAGCCACCATACCAACGTTGTGTCTGCAACTTTGCTCTGAAGGGGTCCAGATCTTTCCCAGGGTGGCGTTGAGAGGAGGACCCCACCCTACCCCACCCTACCCTACCCCACCCCACCCTACCCCACCCTACCCACACAGGGTCTTCTGCCCCTGTGCTCCATCCACTCACACCTCCATCTTGCATCTCCACCTTCCTTTGGCCGGTCAGAAAGATGGTGGCGTCCAGTCTGGTGAGCTCAGACAGGGGGGAGAGGGAGTGGGGAGGAGAAATGGGAGCTGGGAGGAGAGCAGGGTCGAGCTGGACGGCTGGGTCAGCCTGGCTGGATGAACGGAGCTGGGAAGGAGTTAAGCTGGATGAGGAAAAGGAGGTTATTTTCTGGGTAAAGATAAGCTAGGCTGGGGCCAAACAGAAGCAGGCATTGTCATTGGCTGAATTGACCTGTTTTACAGTTGCGGTGAATCTACACTTTCTCAATAAATACTTACACATACGTAAATGCTACATACACACACACCTGTCTGATGTAACCATGGGATGGTCATGATTGGCACATGTGAGAGCAGAGAGAGGTCAGGGGTCAGTGATAATGTGACCTGGTGTTGAAGTGGCCTGTTGAGGACTGTTGGATCTTAGACACACTGCATCAACTAGCAACATCCAGCCAATAGTCATCCTCCCTTCAAATGTCACCGTACACAAGATGTCAACACCTGCTGGTACCATTTGGCAGTTGCTAGGATAGGCACTGTGTACGGTTGTTAGGGAAGTTTAGTGAGGTCACGCCCATCATTCTCAGCAACACCCCCATCTGAAGCGGGCAGTGCCCAGTGGTAAACAATCCCAGCATGCATTGCCTCAGGGTTAGGATGATTTGCATAGCCCCTCTTCCTTGTAGAGAGGGGCATTTAGGCCCCTCCCCCTCGATGCCTGCAGTATTAAAACTTGAGCAAACTATTGCATGTGTGGAGAAGAGTTTGCTGATGAATATGTAGAGCTTTTTATTATCATTATTATCATCATGTTTATTAAGAACAACAAAAAGGTGCAGAATTGATTAAATGTTTTTGTTTTGTTCTTGTCTAGTTTCAAATGTTTTTGCATTATGATTTAATTTTTGTTATTATTTGGTTTGTAATCTGTAACTCTTTTAGCCCTCTCTTTATACAGAAATGCCTAACAGATTCTAATATATATATATTTGTATTTCATTTTGGTATAGTATTTTTATATGTTAAAGAGTAATCTGTGTTTTCTGGAAGCGTTGGAACATGCAGGAGGGCATTTGATTGGTTCTTTAGCTGGCTCTGTTACTTTACTGTATTTCACTCAACCAAACTAGTTTGTAATTGGCCAAAACAAGATATCAAAATGTTGGCCTTTGTTGTATAGGAGGCAGTATTGAATCTAGAAACATGTTTAATATTGTATATGTTGTCTTCCATGTGAATATTACATCTAATTCATTTGAGTCTTTTCCCTTTTTACGATTTTATTTATTTTATCTTAAGGCTTTTTCTGTAGTCATTAAAATACATACTTGTCGCGGATTTTAGTAAATGATAACAAAAAGAAACATAAAAAAATAAATAAAAAATAATAAAATATAAATAGTAAAAAAAAAAAGCTGTAAGGTATTTGTGACCTGGTTTAGCCAGGTGTCAGTGTTCGCTTCTTACCTGCTCACACACATTCCTGTTCAGAGGCTCTGAGAGTGCGGCCAACATTAAGATGAGCAGGAAGCAGAAACCTTGACCCCTCGTCAAGAATCACACACCTGAAATATGGGTTCTGTTCAAGTGATGCTAGTGCTAGTAATGCTTCTGTGATTATATGTAAACAAAAACAACACATCTGATAAATGTTAGGACTTCTGTTGCTTTGGGGAGGTGAAACGGTCTGGTTCATTAGAGACACAGGAGACATGAGGAAGCTAGAGGGTGAGACCAGACCTGCTGTTTCACAATAACCCACCAATCAGATCTGTACAGGTGCCATAAACAGAGAAGTAAATAACCTGAATGTATAAATGTGTATAGATAAATATGCTCTGCGCTTATTCATGAAGTGGTAACATATATAAGGCTGCCACAATCCTTGTTGCTTGTTTTATACTGTGGGAGGTCTGTATTTGAAGCTGTGGTATGGTTCTTCCTGCATGCTAGGGTAACTGCTCTAGGGTCAGTCCAGAGTCCCCTCACACGCTTTCCCAGTAGGGTTTGAGGTGGATGTAGACTGATCTCAGATCTGTCCCAAGGCACAGTAATGCCAAGCCTCTCCAACAGCAGTGATCTCCCTTGTCTCTCTGCGTCATGTGATCCAGCGGTGTTTCAGGCATTCAGAGTTACGAGGTCTGTTCTGTGTAGCGATACTGATGACCTTCTATCCAATGGGATCACTGAGCCTCTTCTATCTGTGTGGGCGTGTCTCAGTAGTGTAACATGAGTCCCTGTGTTCCTCCTCCCATCCTGCACTGCTGCAACCTGAAACAAGTGGCTTCCATTTCCTGGTTGTGATGTAGCCTGGAACTCCCATGTCACATGACCACAGTCTCACTAACATCCAAAAGGAACTGTGTGCAGAATTTAAAATATATAAATATATATATTTTAAAAAAAATGATGCAAAATGTCACTGATGTATTAAACTGGTGCATTAAAAGGTTTGAGAAGCGCAGAGACTCTCTGGGGTTTCCAGGATTGTGTTGTATGTGGCAGGGGTTCATCACAGGAGAGAACCTGTCACCCAGTCAAGCTGAATGTATGTAATGCCACAGACAAAATGTTTACCAAAACTCCACTTTTCATTCAATAAACTTTAATGTGTGTGATTTTAACAGTGTAGTTCCTCTGTCTCCAAACTGGTTTGACTGTGTGTGTTTGTGAGAGTGTGTATTTGTGAGAGTGTGTGTGTCTAAACTACAATGGTGTATAAATAGTGAGGGATGGATTACAGACAAAACTTACAATTCAAATATCTTTATAAGAACTCCAGCAAAAATACAGTCACTAACATTAAAGATGTATCATTCTTGGGATTAAAACAAGTAAATCCTTGTTATTTCTTTTCCAATATACAAAAACAAAAAACTATAAATATCATCGGCATTGAATAAAACAAGTTCAAGTTGGATATTTGGTGGGTTGCTTAATTTAGGTCTATTGAATCCATTTGCCATTAAGGGGATCTTAAATAACAATAAAAAAACATGAATGATACGGTTTAGCATTTACAAATGATTACTTATGTCATGTAAAATGACCATCATGAAATAACACTGCTATAACCTATATTTCTCTTCTCGCTTCTTTTGATAAACAATTATTACTATTGCTGAAAAGTTGAAGCTTCACACCAAGAAAACATATTCCTGAAATCAAAATCAGATCAACAGTAAAATTTAATTGTTGACATGTAGGCTACAGGCAGGTATCATTTACAGGACTTCAAGAAATAAAATAAAATAAAAACAAATATCCATACGGCCACTAGGAGTCACTCTGATGCTAAAAATGACATTGAACATTGCCATCACTGAACTTGAGCAGACGCAGTTCCAGACCAGACGCAGTTCTTAAACATATCCTTCTTTATACATACTGACTTCTATCTAAAGAAAAACATTGTCTTTAACGTGGGTACATTCCGTCTTGCCTGGTGTCCAATCCTTTCAAACACAAATCACCATGAACGTTACACATTACGTATTCATCCGTAATCGCTCCTTATTGATCAGTGATAGATGTTTCTTCAGCCCAGCACGACTCAGGGAGATCCAGGGACATACATGCATAGTTTCAAGGAGAGGCTGGGTTAGCAAACCAGGGTTTGTTGTTCTGAAGATACGCAACATTTATTTCGGAAATCCTATCAGTTGAGGTGATCGTTGTATGGAGAGTGGGGGCTTCTGATTGGATAAGACACACTGCAGGACCGATCCCCATGAAGATAAAACAAGATGTGGGAGAAGAGGAGCAGCTGGACAGAAGACATGGCTGCAGTGTTTCAAACTGAGGGGAAATGTTCTTTAAATGTCATAACAAACATGGAGTTTACGGGGTGAAGATCAAAGTAAAACAGCTACAGTATCAACAGTTATAATGCTAATGTTCTGACAGCAAAGTCCACAGAATCTACGGTGGAAAAAAAAAACAGATGAAAATACGGAGAAAGGACAAAAGCTTCAGAGTTAACTTGTTGGAAATCAAAGACGTGGGCGCGGGGGGGGGGGGGGGGGGGGGGGGGACGAGAGAGAAGAAAGATGAAGAAGAGGAGGTGCTGCACCTCACAGAGGGAAGGGTCATACATGGAAACTCACTGCCTCTCTCCTTCCACAGTACGCCAACACCTGCAGCAGCTAGAGAACAGAGTCCACCTACACACTAGCACACACTTCTGCTAGTTCACACTTGATAAATAAGGCACCTGATCACAAATCACACTCCTGCATAATGACTCTGACTGCAATACACGCTGCAGGCATCCTCGATGCCACTGGAAGAGGAGACAGGTTGATCGCTACATGGGAAGTGGATGTCAAATGTCATTTCAATGGCAATGTTCCTAAACAACAGGACAAACACAGGTGCGCTGTGGTTCTCATGCTTGATGACAAACCTGGCGTTGACATTTAGAGAAACAAAGCAGTGTGTGTGTGTGTGTGTGTGTGTGTGTGTGTGTATGTGTGTGTGTGTGTGTGTGTGTGTGTGTGTGTGTCACCTGCCATCGGGTCACCTCATGGTATCACACACAGCCCTCACAGCACAAACACTCTATTGTTCCAAAGCTACATTAAATATATGCCCGTCACCATTTGCATTTTGCCACAGAAAACATAACAAAAGCATTCAAACTAACCCACAAAATGACAACAATAAAAACAGGTGTTTCCTCCTCACATTCTTTTCACCAAGATAATTTACAAACACAAAAGGAAAACACACAAAACATCCTTTTTGTAGGGGGGCAAAAAAACACAGAAGACACCAGCAGCCTGTCTGTCTGTCTGTCTGTCTGTCTGCCTGTCTGTCTGCAGGGAGGTTCTACTTAGTCAGAGACATCCTGGTGCGTTTGGCAGGAGTCTGTGGAGCCTCCAAGCTTCTCTTCCCAGCAGACTTGGGAGTTCCCTTCTGTGTTTGTGAGGAACCCTCTGCTCTCTTGGTGGAGGACTTAGGAGTCAAACTTGGCTCCTGGACTTTCTTGGTAGCAGATTTGGGGCTTCCACTCTGAGTAGGCATGGCCTCCATTTTCCTCTGAGACCTGGTCAGCACCTGGTCCGAGGACACCGGCGTAGTTGAGGCATCCGTGCCTGACAAAGGAGTGTCCAGCGGCCCTTCGGCACCTTTACCTACAGTGACTCTACTTTGAGACGGTTTCTTTGTCTGTTTTATTTTTGCACCAGCGCCTGGTTTAACCAGCGGAGAACCATCCACTCCTGTTTTCTCTTCTTCAACCTGCTTTCTATCCAAATCAGTTTTGGCCACAGCAGCAACGGCTGAGGACTTTGGAGTTTTGGGGGACTTTTGAGGCAATTTCTGTGATCTGTGATCTGTGTCACCATCTCTCTTCAAAGGCTCTCTTAAAGTCCTACTGCTGGTTGTCTTGACAACACTTTCCTTTCCTGCAGGCTTTTGATCAAGAGACAGTCTCCCTCTCGCTGACTTTGCTGAGACAGGCGCCTTCATTCTTTCCTTACCCGTTTGCGAGGCTTTAGCTCTCTTCACAGTTGCTAGTTTAGGTTTAGAGTTGGAGGTTTTCAAGTTTGCAGCCTTGAGGTTTTCCCTTGGCGTATCCTTCACCTTTTTGGAAGTCTGCTGGACCTGCATCTTCTCCCGGATGTAGTTGTACTTCCTCAGGATCCTTGCGCTCGCTGGAATCTTAGCCTTAATGGAGGCCTTTTGCGCCTCACTTCCCTGGGCCTGGTTGTCGGCTGAGGACGCGTAAGGCTTTGTGGAGATCCGAGTGGCTGTTGTTAGCTCTTTTTTCTCCTTTACTTTGGATGAAGGGACATACCGCTCCAGGGCTTTAGCAATGAGTTTCTGGCTCTTGGGAGTGCTCTTCACAGGGGAGGCAATGGCAAACTTTTTCAGATGTTTCTTCAGGCGTTCGGCCTGCAGGCTTGGGAACAGCCCCTGGGAGGTCCCTGGAAGGCAGGAAGAGCTGTGGAAGCACAGCTGCGTCTCAGAGGGAAGACGAGTGTTCACCTTTTTAACGATAACTAAGGACTTTGTTTCTGTTGACTGTAGGAACCAACGGCAGATACTGCCGAGGTCAAAGTTCTTCATGAAAAGCATTTGGACTGGGGAGAACTTCTGGTGCTCTGAAGACCTCGGCTTTCGGACCCTGCGCTTGCTCTTCCAGATGGCTGCCTGTCTGTCAGCCTTGTTCCTGTGCTTGGGAGCCGGCTGACCCTCTTTGTCCATCTGGAACCAGCCTTTTTGCATCTTGTCAAATTTGGTGTTCAGGTTACTGATCATGTGTTGGTGTTCCTCACTGTTGAGGGCCTCCAGAAATTTGGGGGGTGTTGGTGCAGGGGGCTCCAGTCTGGGAGGGAAGATCGAAAGTCCTGAGCAGGAGGGCAGAGAACTGGGCAGCTGAGAAGACACTGGAGATGACTTGGGCGGAAGCTTCGGGGTCTTTTCTGGTTTTGCCTTGACAGGAGACGACACTTCTCTGGACTTCTCTGGTGTGACTGGAGCACTGGAGGAAGAGGGTGAAGCCAACCTTTGGGACCGGAGAGCGGACTTCCTGTTTTCAGAAGGTGACGAAGTGACAGGAGTCACAGGGGGAATCGAATGGCATTCGACTCCTTCAGCTTTATTGCTTTCACTCCGAAGTGGCATCCTCCCTGGTCTTTCTGTATTGAGGGATATACGGGAATCTGCTGCAGGAGTTCTGTCATCCTGCAAAGGTGTCACGTCTGCTGCCTTCAGCAAGGCCAGTTTACTGACTTCCCTGTCCTTCACAGAAGTCCTCCTGCCTCTAAATGGGCTACTCTGGATGTGGGCCTCACTACTTGCCACTGGGCCCTCTGGGAAGGAGGGAACCTCACTGGCAGCTTGTGGCATCTCAACCTCCTCTAACTTCTTCACAATCCCTGAAGACCTAAGCTTCTGTCTGGCCAGTACCCTGCAGTCTACCTTCACGTTGCTCTGCTTCTCACTAGGCTTGGTCTCTGGAATGTTCTTAACTGCATCCAAATCCGCACTCTGCTCCATGACAGTCTGTGATGCTGTTGTCAGTTGGGTCTCTGAGGGTTCGACAGAAGTGGAAGTCAAAGACGGACAAAGTTGAGGGGCGGCGATGGGAAGGGGAGATGTGTCGGTGGGGAGAAGGGGCCTAGGCTCAGAAGAGGTGGGTGGGAGAGCTGTGGAGGGTCCTTCAGAGATGGAGGATGTTGCGGCAGTTGACTGAGGAGGAGAGACTCCCGCCCTGGCTTTTTTTGATTTAGTTGATCTGAAAGGTTGTTTAAACTCCTGTGATTTAGGGGAATCAACTGTCTGTTCAGGGACTGGGGTGAGGGGAGGGTCAGGAGGAGATTCAGACACCAGGATAGGTACGGGAGGACAGTCAGGAACTGGGTCAGGGGCAGGCAGAGGGGCAGGCAGAGGGGCAGGCAGAGGGGCAGGCAGAGGGGCAGGCAGAGGGGCAGGCAGAGGGGCAGGCAGAGGGGCAGGCAGAGGGGCAGACACTGGTGCTGGCAGTGTCTCGGTTTCTGGGGCTGCTGTATTTTCCGGAACTTGGGTTGGTAGTGAATCAGGAGCACTCTGACTTGCTTCAGCAAGGCTTTCTGACCCCATGATGCTACGTCTGACGTTGATACGGCTCCTTGTGGGATGCTTTGGAGCAGGACTTTGGATGTTCTCAGCTGGAGAAACGGCAACAGATGGAGTCTCGGGTTCGGTCTCGATCGGTAGGACAGAACACTTCATCTGTGCCTTGGGTGGTCGTTTCAACAACGGACTTTTAAGTGAGTCAACCGATGAGCCAGGAACAGACAATGATTCAGAAGGGCCATGATTGCCTTTGGAAGGGCTCTTAACAGGAGTACTTTTCTGCGATCTTCTACGCAAGCATCGGTCAGAGGCTTTGATAGGCCTACCATTAACATACCCTACAATGATCTTCTCAGTTTCACTGACTATAACAGGTTTGGGCTGCAACTTTTCATGACGCTTTCTACGCCATGGAGGTAACTCTTTCAGAAGAGCCTCTAGGGACTTCTCAGGGGAGAAATGAACCAAGGGATCGATTGTGTGCTCTCCTTGTACGGTAGTCATATCAGCAGCAGCAGCAGCAGCAGACTCGGGTAAGGCCACATCCACCTCCTCAACCTTTTTCAATTCCTGCACTGCTGGTGTTTCGGTGCCAGGCTGATCTTTTCTTTCAGAGGAATCCGAGTCATCCTGGGTGTCGACCCCCTCAGCTTGCTCTTGCTCCTTCTCTTCCTGCTGTTTGTCTTGGGCACTTTCTACCACAGGGGTCGGTAGCTCAGCTTCCTGCGTTGGTTCAAGGGCCTCATTCTGGACCTCCTCTGAAACAGACAGGGTCTCCTCTGTAGAAAGACTCTCCGTGGAGTTCACCCCGACCTCTGCCTCATTCACTTGAGCAACACTTTCGTTCAATACTTGAACACCACTTACATAAGGCCCCGCCGGTTCAAATATAATCTGAGCTCCTCTCTCCTCTGACATGACACTCTGCCTCTCCTGTTCTGAGTCTGTCACCGCAACCTGTTCAATTTCACTCAGCTGGATTTGAGAAGGGATGGAGGGAGGGCTGGTCAACTCTTTGCATTGGCTCTGATCTGTCTGACTGGTTTCAACTATTGGGTTGGCTTCACTGGCCGATGCTGCCACCACCCCATCAGCTATGCCAGGCATGTCCATCTCAGACAGCTGATCAGAGGGTGTCTGACTAGCCGGCTCCCTACAGCCTTCAGCGTATGAGTGTGAGGAGCCTTCAGCGATGGGCACATCTACCAGAGGAACACCGTCTGGCTTGGCCAGGGCCTGTTTAGGAGTGACAGTAACCAGGCTGATGAGGTCTGGCATGGGGGCGATTGGACAGTTCCCCAGGGTGTCGCTGGGTCTAGACTTGCTGGCCAGTGTCCGGACAGTCTTCAGCTCCCACATCTCCTCTACGTAGAGGTGACCTCTGGTGCTCTTCCTGGCGTTGCGGCGAGGGACCATGCGGTGCCGCTGTCTCCTCAGCGACTCTGTGATGGGCTTGTCGATGTAGACGAGGTCACAGTGGCCAAGGTCAGGGTCGGCAATGAACACGGACGACTCCCGAGCACGATAGTATGAGGACGCTCTTATCGTCTTCCTAGCAGTTCTAGGTGACATTTGGGACACTGCGTCAGGTGTCCTCTTACCTGTGCAAGACTTGGACGGTGTGCCTTTTGCGTGTCCAATCGCTCCCCTCTGTCTGGCCTGAGTCGAGTGATCAGAATGATGATGCCGCTTCACTGGGGAGCTGAGTCTAGCACTGTGGCTGTCAAACCTCTTTGAGGGGTCTGTATTGACCTGTCGTTCCTCTAGTTTGCCAGCAGGGGGCAGTATGGAGGTGGTGAGCACACAGGACAGCTTCTTCCCATCCCCTAGGCTGCCAGATTTCATTATTTTTATTTTCAGAGGGACATGGTCAGTAGGACGTGCGGTATCACGCCGTTCCAGAGTCTGGATCGGAGCCGCCGGAGCTGTGATGCCTTCTGAGATTGTTTTCCGGAGGTCCAAAGGTGGCCCCCCGGTTCCTGCTGTCTGCAGAGATACAGCAGGCTCAACTATTTTTAGGGGGCTCACAAACCTGCTGGTGTTGACACTGGCCATCCCCTGGACCTTCAGCTGTCCCTCAGGAGTGGAAAGTAACGGGAGTGTGGGCTCTAGGCCCGTCTCCGCTGGAGTGTCCAGGTAGGATTCTGGGCAGACAGAACTGGATCTTATTTCCACCGAGGCAGGGGCAGGGTTAGGGTTTGAGGCTTGTGAAGTGCAGGAAGACGCTCTGACTGCTTTGACTTCAGTCTGGAGGAAACCCAGAGCATCCACGATCTGTTTCTGGTGGTGTGAACAGAGCTTAGCCATGAACTGCTCCAAGGTGGAGGTGGACTGCAGATCCTGGGCCTTGGCAGTAAGCAACTTTGCAGACTCACTGAAAGACAAACACAGGTCAATGATTAAAACAATCACCTTGATTCAACTCACATGATAACAGAGGCAACCACATAATGATTAATGGCCAATTTCCGCTAGTCCAAAACCAAGACTATTGATTTTTTTATTTCAATGTCAGCCTTTTTTTCACATTACCACATTTCCTTCTCAGTTCTCCCTGCTCTACGAATAGGATTAATTTGATTTAATGACAAAATCTATGATCTATTCCATCTATCAAGATGGAATTAAATCCCAAATGATAAAGAGTTGTCACATTTGGAACACTGAGGTTGCATGTTGACATAATCAAACAATACTGTAGAAAAAGTATGAATTGCAACGATTAATTCTATATTAACTATATAAGGATCCATGTAAAAACATATGACAAGTGTCTTCATGTATTTTCACAATAGATTTATTAGAAGAATAAGTAATTTTGAAAAGTGGTTCCATCATCCAATGACCAATTACAATGTTACAGCTGATCAGTTTTCAAAATGGCGATTTTTCCTTAGAGAACACATCAAGTAAATTCTTACACATGCACAAACACAATTAATCAATGGTGCCCCACGTTCAATGCAACATACATAAAATTAAGATCATATTAATCACTTCAGTTCAAAGATTACATATATTTGGGGGCAGATATATTTTTGTCAAGTTGTCAAATCAAAATTGCATTAAATAAAGGAAAAATATACTAGTGCAATCAAATTAACATGGTAATAAGTTGTGATTAAGTGCTCAACTACATAAGACTTCAACTACAACCAAGTAAGAATAAAAAGTAAAAAAAATAAAAATAAACTATCCATAAATAAATGACAGTAAAAAGAATGCATCTTGTCAGAGCATAACATGGCAAGAACTAAACCATGTTCTGTTGAGGTTTTAGTGTGTGTGACTGAGTGTTGTGTCTTCCGACTGAGTGTTGTGTCTTCCGACTGAGTGTTGTGTTGTCTGACTGAGTGTTGTGTTGTCTGACTGAGTGTTGTGTCGTCTGACTGAGTGTTGTGTCTTCCGACTGAGTGTTGTCTTGTCTGACTGAGTGTTGTGTTGTCTGACTGAGTGTTGTGTCGTCTGACTGAGTGTTGTGTCTTCTGACTGAGTGTTGTTTGATTGAGTGTTGTGTTGTCTGACAGTGTTGTGTTGTGTTGTTTGACTGAGTGTTGTGTTTGACTGAGTGTTGTGTCATCTGACAGTGTTGTGTTGTCTGACAGTGTTGTGTTGTCTGACTGAGTGTTGTGTCTTCTGACTGAGTGTTGTTTCATTGAGTGTTGTGTTGTCTGACAGTGTTGTGTTGTTTGACTGAGTGTTGAGTTTCACTGAGTGTTGTGTCATCTGACAGTGTTGTATCTCATCTACACAGTGGACACATGTGTACGTGTTGTTTTTGGCCTTACAGATGCAGATGAGGTATCCTGCTAAAGAACTTCATCATTGGGGGTTTAAACATTGATCAAATACACCCATGCCGTGGAGACAGGGATAAGGGTGTGTGTGTCTGTGTGTGTGTGTGAAATAAAAGGCTGTAGATAAGTGACTGCGTGCAAGAAAATAGGTGTTTAAAAGTATGTGTGCATGGGTGTTTGACAGTGAGATAGAAAGCATTTTGACTAAAAGCAAAACTGTAACTGCAAACTGCTTCCATTACCGATTTTACAAGACATTAAAGTGAAGCTCAGAGAATAGGCTAACATGAAATAGACTACACTACCAACTAGAATGAGTTAACTATCAACAGTATGTGATATTTATGGTGTTTGAGGCACTGCGAGCTGGAGAGAGAACTGAAATACAGATGCAGCTTGAAGTCGCACTCTGGCTTGCATCTTTCCTGCACTAAGTTAACATCGACATTCATTGTGTTTAAAAGGACAAAAGTAATGAACTCTTGGTTTTGCATTTTATCTTTTGGCTCATAACACACAATCAAAAGCTGGCTTGTGTGACCAGCCAAAAAATAAGAATGTGTTTTGTGAATTGAGAGATAGATTAGTTCTAACATGGAGTAAAAAAAAAAAAGAAGCTCTGCAAAATAAAATAGAAATTAAAAGGGGAAGTAAAGTATTTTTTACTTCAACTAGGTTTTTCGACCCGCTTTGTCATCGTTTTGTAAATTGACATCCCTGGTTGACTTCCTGTTTGAGTCTAGAGTACCTGAAGATAAGGGAGTGCCACTAGTTTAGTCCCTGAGGGTATTTTCACTCTCCATTTCACTTTTAACATTGTGATTGCGATCTAATCACAATAATATGAATATATATACAAGATAATGACAGTTAAGTCTTTTTTTTCTTTCTTTCTTCTCTTCTTATTTTGGACAATGAGTAGGGATGGAGGAGGGACAGGACCGACCAGCATAAAGAAGAACAGGAACGATAACATGACAACAGAAAGGACCAAGGTCACACACAGACATCACAGGGGTGACCCCAGCTGGGGTGCTGTGGCTCATATTCCAAAAAGGAGACAACCATTTAAATGAGGGTTGAATGAACGATCGTGTAACTACATAGCAATAACTGTGGTAACGATATTAAAGTGGAACAGCCGGTGCAGTCACACTGCAGATTGGTTTAACAGTACAAGCTTTAAGACATCACACACTTGGTAAGAGGGAGGTGATCTTGTTTTGGTAACACAAGGTTACACACATTTACCCCCTTACATTCTCATCCTTACACCTCCGCAGAGGGTTGTCTTACACTTTTGTAATGACACACACACGCAAATATTTTTACCTGTATGTATAATGTTTTACAATAGATGTTGCCATGTAGTCACATGATAAATACTTCCAACCCTAAATTTAAATATTGTCGAAAACTGCATTCCAGACTGTGTTCCATTCAGTGACTTCAGCCAACTTTAGACGGGCATCAAGTTGTCCATGTCTTACCCCACCACTACACCCCTGCAAAGGTCCACCAAATGTTTACCTAGTTATCCACTGGGTGTGAGGAGGACTGGGGAATGGGCAGTTACAAATATCAAAAACTGAGTATTAATGTCATACATGTTAATGGATTCATAGTGTAGGCTATGGCTCAAGGACTGACAATGACGAGTCTCAGTCTGTGACATAAATAAACATTGCATACACTTTGCCATAAACCCTTCAGTCAAAAGGCTTAATCAATTTCACCTTACAATTCAAGTTGTCCAAAAACAAGACAAACATTGCCTTCAATCCTCATGCAAAATACACCAATATTTCATTCATTTATACATGTTGTAAATATGAAAAAGAAAATAGTTATGCTTCTAAAAGTACTTTTTTTTTTCTTCCCTCTGTAAAGAGAAGTGCAGCCATGTCTTAACATGGTGCTTTAAGCACACCACATCTGTGACTTTAACAGTCCCTCCATTGCATCACACAAGGATGCTGCATATGTACAGCACACACACACACGCACACACACTGTCAATATTCACAGTCCTTTCTGAAGACAGCGGCACGTTGAACAATAAATAAACATCAAATCCTCATCAAAACTGAGTTCAAATAAAGCAAGAGAAAAATGATTTAGTGAAGTAAAGACTTGTCGGAAAGACTTAAATCAAGTTAAATCAATAAAGCATCTCAGCGACTGTTCTGATGTGATTCTACTACGTAGAATTATCAATATAGTTCTTTGTATAGGTGTGGTATATATATTAACATATGTAGTATTTGTATAGATTTTGTGGAATTGGTGTATAAGCCAAGTACATTCAGGGGTGCTTAAGTGACAGAAGAAACCCTCCATCCTTAAATACTGTCCCTATGGTCAAGAAAGACCATTATAAACTTTAAAAACGGTGACATTTTGAAATGCTTGACAGAAGAAATTCCATGAGGGGTTTTAAGCGAATCCAAAACTATTTTCCCAACATACTCTTAATGAACTTACTGCAACAACAACCAAAATACCCGCAACACGATAAACATGAACTCCATATATTTTAAAATGTAAGCGTCAAGCGTGCATGAAACTTTTAAACATATTCACATAACATTTCAAAATGTTCCAGTGTTTCATTTTCAGTAGTCTCTCTCTCTCTCGTCGTCTTAGCTCAGACAACAACATTGGCTAAAAGTGAAATTATGTCCATATCACACGACCTTGCTATGGTTAAGTGCTTAGCAGCATGAAAACAAATGTTCGACCATATTCCAGATGCCTCTTTTACCATTATCATTACCTCAGAAAAGCTTTTGGTCTTGTTTCGTGGCGTTCCAATGATCAACACATAGATGCTACATTACAACAAAGGAGGTCCTAAACAGCTAGATCCTATTTCAACAGGTGAGGTAGTAAACCATGAGATTTGCTACGGTCATTCTTTGTTTTTTCCTTTTCTTTTTTTATCATGATAAAGTGTCTTTGTTGAATTTACATGAAACTGTTGTAAGGTGCCAACAGGCACTAACAACATATAAAGAGTCTGCAGATGTGGAAAAGAAGCCCTGTGCTATTTGGTCACCTCTGATAAGAAACAATGTGCTTGGTTAATAAGCATAGTGTTGACAGAACCTAGTTTGATGAAACAATGTTAGTCGAATGCTGTGTTCACACGGTGGGGAGGTATGTAGCCATGTTATGCTGCACGATTGTCATGGCGACACAGAAAACACCTCGTCACTGAATGTTTTCACAGATCGAAGTGTCAGAACTCAAACCCACTCTGACATCATGTGTCAGACATCAAACCAGTTCATGTTCTTGCATCTACCGAGTAACTGAACCTCTTTCTGATCATAGTCTGCAAGTTAACTAAAACGGTGCACATAAAAAAATAATGGGAACACATTAGTCATTCGTCTAGTAATAATAATACAAAAAAACATCTGAAAACCTGTACTTAGTTTTTTTTTTTTTTCCAACGGAGTGTGATTTACTGACTGCTGTTTTGTTTGTTAGAAAGAAATGCCTCTCCACCTGAAAGCATGTCTGTACAATGTGGTCCTAAGTGGAGAAGCTATCACTGACGTTAGCTTTTGCACGTTCTGAAAATAAAGGTTATCGACAAAACACAGCTACTTTCCAAATGGCAAAATCCCTTCAAAACGGTACCCAACAAAGATTTCCAATAGCCTGTCTGATTCTTGCATGGGTCACATAAATATGTTTTAAAAATAAGTCGCTTTGGACAAAGCTACAAGTAAAAACAGCCTAATCCACGGTTATCAATCAGTTTGATGCGTCAAGATTCAGCCCTGAAATAAAAAGGACTTCCTAAGTCCCATTTGACAAGAGTTGGAACATTGAAACATTGCTATTTGTTTAAAAAGTACTGCGATAAAAATAATGAAATAAAAATACATTTTGAGTTGTATGGTCACCTGATAAGGATCACTGAAGCATTGTGATCCCACATTCTGGAATGTCCTGAGGTATAACTGTTGATAGTGTTGGAGGCATGTGGTGGCTACACATGTCACGTGGTAATAAAAACCTGCTTCACAACATCGTGGGTTATAGTTTCACTGCATTGATATACTGTAGTATCACAGGATGAAAGGAAAAACAATCGTCATGTAAAAAAAAACAGGACATCTTTCAATGATGAAACATCACTGAAATATCACGCTTAATCAAAAAAAAGGAAATTGTTTTCAATTGAACATGTTCCTGTCTCTCATTTTTGAGAAGTTATCCCAGAGGTAATTCTACCCGACTCTACCTGTTTGTTTGTGCCAACTGTAGAACCACTGTTTGAACTGTCACAAGGCTTTGAACTGACTCTAGTAGAGCACTACTGACACTGGTTAAGGTACAACGTACAACCACCTGACACAGTAGGATGTGCATATCTGTCAGCCAATGTAAGTTTGAGTCCCTTCAAAAAAAGTTACGAAGATTCAAGATGTTCCTCTCTTTCACAGAAGACAACAAGAGGCATGTTAAGAGTATGAGGTATGTCTGTGTGTAAAGATATCCAACATCGTCAATTACATTTAGAAACATGGATTTGTTAACTGACAAATTACTGCAGCCCATCCTGAGTTCTGAAGGCTACAAGTGAACAGAGAGTGGAGCTATTGACACTAATGCAGCGGTGCATTTCAGTGTTAGATAACCTGCCGTGCTTTTGGAAAGTAGCTCTGAGGTGTAGTTGTTCCGTAGAGAGGGAGATGAAATTCCGGACAGTGGTGTTATTGTTATCTCAATAGACAAACAAAAAAAAGGTATCAAATAAACCCAAGATATTCACAGGAAAGAAGTTGCATTACCTCCTTTCAAAGGTTCGACACATACTTGTAGTGGTTTGGTCAGTTTCAGTCCAGAGAAGTGCATTTGCCAAGACAGTGACAGAAAGAGAGTTCCTCTATCAGCAGATCAGGTGTCAGTATCATGATCTTACAGCAGAAGCACTGCAGACCGTTAATGAAGCTCAGTAGAGGCTGAATCAGCTGATTACTCACACGGCTGTTCAGAGTCTGACGCATCAAGAGAAACACGCAATTTACCAAAACCTTGCATGTCACTTGCTCCAAATTAGAATTGCACGGTACGTCAATGGCATATGATTAGCATATTCAAATGCGCCAATTGGATCAATAGGATGCAGATAGAGGCCAAACTGCATCAGTTTGACTAGCGCCGTGTTAGGAGGGCAGCCAAGTCATGATAGCAATATCATAAGTTAATAGTGGTCAATTTCATCGTAAGATTGTTCATTACATAAGGGAATATTTCTTTAAGGAGTGTATTCAAACTCTTTTAAGGGCAAAAAGGAGTGCTGAAATCGAGTGTCCCAGGCTTGAAGAAGCTCTACTTACAGTAGACTTTACTCTAATTAACGACCTGGGATTAATAGGTCAAATAAGGGATCCACAAATACGCAGACAAGTGCTTTTTGAACAAATCGGCATCAGTACCAGTTGTGTAGACAGCTCTTCTGCTTCCACTGAATGGCAAACGCAACTAGCTACCCACATCTCAGGTTAAAAACAACCACATCCTGTCATCATCATCATCATCATCATCATCACTGCATTGTGTCATCGTGTTGTTGTTGTTGTCATGTCACTTTACTCGTCTGACGAGAGGCCTGTGTTCAGAGGCTTCCTGTTCTCTGAGGACACAGTCTCTCCATCTTCAGATACAGAGTCCTGAGAGGCCCCCTCCTGAGAGGCCCCCTCCTGAGAGGCCCCCTCCTGGCAGGCCCCCTCCTGAGAGGCCCCCTCCCGAGAGACCCCCTCCTGGCAGGCCCCCTCCTGAGAGGCCCCCTCCTGGCTCTCCGGGGCCTCCATCCCCTCTGGCTCTTCCGTGCGGCTCATCAGCTTCAGTTTTTTCTTGGGGGGGTGCTTCAGGGTGCCCAGGCGTTCCTTCACCTTGTACTCCAGGGTGCTGTGGGGGATCCCGTACACCGTCTGGGCCTTGGATACGCTCATCTTCCCTCCCATCACCACGCCGATGGCCTCCTCCAGCAGCTCAGTGTTGTACTGGCGGTAGCGTCCTCTCTTCTTCCTTGGCTGTTTGGAGGCCAGGTCAGCTTCTGGGTCTGAGGTGGGATAAGGACCTCCTCCTCCGGAGACCTGACGCTCAGCGTCTAGTGCCCAGAATTCCCTCTCTCCTCCCTGGCTGTCCAGGCCTCCGTTGCTGCCCCTGCGGCCGTGCTTGGGGAGGATGGAGCGCAGCCGTTTTCCCAGGCTGTGATCACAGTGTGGGTAGTTGGGCAGCTCAGAAGAGAAGGAGCCCCACGAGAGGTCTCGCACCTGGGGGATCTTGAGGTCAACAGGCGGGGAGTGGGAAAGAGAGAGAGCCCGATCTCTGCCGGCCTCCTGCAGGCTTCCCTTACCACAGGAAGGGGACTTTGTGAAGAGCCCAGCGGCCTCCAAGAGGCGGGGCAGGTCTTTGATGTGGTCACCCGCCCCTCCATTGGCCCTGAGTTTGAGGAGTGCACCGAACTGAGTCTTAGGGCCCCAGGATGCAGAGCCATTTCTGGAGAGCAAGGGCAGAAGGTCGGGCAGTCTGGAGGTGTGGTTGTGGCCGAGGTGGGGAGGAGAGTCCTCATCACAGTCCTGGAGCTGACTGACCTCCCGTTTGATGTGCGGCGAGTGAGCGAGACACGCGATGGGCTTAAGAGGCGCGGAGTGGCCGATATTCTCCCTCCTCCTTCCATCCTGCAGGCTCCTCATAGGCAGCCCGGCCTGTCCGTCAGCTCTCAAGGATCGCCTGATTGGATGGAAGGAAATTGGGTGTAAGCAGAGCTTGCACAGTGTCTCTTTCTAAGGGAGGATGGGTTGGGGAAGGGAGAATGTTGGCCACTCCTTTATTAGATGGCCTTGCTTGGGTAACATCACTTTATTGCTTGACTTAAATATCTGTGCGTTTGTGTATGCTGCTTGTGAGAACAAAAAGGCTTGCGTTTGATTATTAGTTTATTCTTCACTTTGGGATTTTCATTTCTTGTATTTTTATTTTATTTTATTTTTTTACAAATTGTGAGTCAACATAACAGTAAAAAAAAGAAATATGTATAATAAAAAAAAGCAAAAACAAAACAATAATGAAATAATATCCAGGGCAATGAAAAGAAAGAAATAAAGGAAATCTAGGAAAGCAGAGCGATAGCTGTCCCCCTGTGCTTGCTGCGGTAAAGCAGTGTAGCATCAAATACCTGAGCAGGGCTCCGGGACTGTGGCACCGAATGACAGGACTCTAAACTGAAGCCCTTTAGTTGATTTGGGGGGCGAGTGACGTTACCACTGAACAAGCACAGCAATAAAAGAGTTAGCCAGCACACATGGGAGGGATGTCCTTCCTGCAGGTTTGATCAGACGTTATATTTAAACTGAACTGTCATGGATGCTGATGCTGATGGAAAACCCTGTTAAATGCAGGCTGCCTGGATGAGCTGGACACCCCTGAAAGGCAACACATCCAGAGAGCACACAGCTCTGGAAGATAAGAGCATCCCTGGGATCGTTAACTGGGATTGGGAATATCTAATTAACCAAACAGCCAATGAAATTGATAAGCAGAGCAGTGATAAAGTCCAGGATCAGGGAGGAAGTGCTAACCAAACAGGAAGCCAAGGAACAAGCCGTGGTCGGCTGTAGACCCAGTGTGCTGTAAGTCAATATCATTAGGACTGAAGCTCCTTCTAAGCATTTCTAAATATTCCCTGAGCCCTGACGGGATCTGTTTTCATCTAGGCTTCCCTTTGAAACCCTAGATCAAAGATCAGCGGAGGAGTTTGACACCAGAAGACGGTATCTGAGCTTCCAGGAGCCACGTTAAACCCGGCACAGCAACCTCACTGGGCTGGACATCAGCTTCAGATCAGCACATCTCTCAGAGCGTTGCTCTTTGCTGAACAGAAGCTTCAGCGGGAAACTGATGCTTCGTTTATAGAAAACCTCCATTTAATGTCATGCCTGTGCCACCTAAAATGAACTAGCATCTATGCCAGAGTGTATGCTAGGGGAAAACACAAGGCTATCAAAGTTAACGGACCCAGTCAACGAATCAGTGTTTTGTTTCAGGGAAAATTGCTGGTCCTGCTTGGCAACAGAGAAGATTCGGATGCTGTTTCTGTTTCAAACAGCATGTGAATCTGCTATGTGCTTGAAATGGGGCTGGTTCTGTTCACACTCAACATCCCCACCACAACACATCTGCTTTACCAGGAAGGTGGCCTGTCATGGAGATCCTATACAACATCCCTGCCGTCTCACACACACGCACACACACACACACACACACACACACACACACACACACACACACACACACACACACACACACAGGTTGTTCTTACCCTCTGAGCGTGGGTGTGGCCTGGGAAAGGGGAGGGCTGTGGACGTGAGGGCTGTTCCAGGTGTTGGCCTTCTTGAGGGACAAGTCCAGGACTCCATCTGATAATGGGGGGAAGGGGGGTGGGGAGGGGGGGGTTAACATAGGTCAGTACCAGAGACAAACAGGAAAAGGAATAGAAGTATATTGCATGACTGGTTCATTCTAACAGAATAACATAACAGCTTTCACAGACTGCTAAGCTTCTGAGGCCAGTGAGAAAGACAAAGACCCTAAACAACTGGTGAGCTGAGTCTCTCTGCTGCTGAGGGCCTCAGGAGAGCCGAGTCTCTCTGCTGCTGCTGAGGGCCTCAGGACAGCCGAGTCTCTCTGCTGCTGCTGAGGGCATCAGGACAGCCGAGTCTCTCTGCTGCTGAGGGCATCAGGACAGCTGAGTCTCTCTGCTGCTGCCAAGGGCATCAGGACAGCTGAGTCTCTCTGCTGCTGAGGGCATCAGGACAGCTGAGTCTCTCTGCTGCTGCCGAGGGCATCAGGACAGCTGAGTCTCTCTGCTGCTGCCGAGGGCATCAGGACAGCTGAGTCTCTCTGCTGCTGAGGGCATCAGGACAGCTGAGTCTCTCTGCTGCTGCTGAGGGCCTCAGGACAGCTGAGTCTCTCTGCTGCTGCCGAGGGCATCAGGACAGCTGAGTCTCTCTGCTGCTGAGGGCATCAGGACAGCTGAGTCTCTCTGCTGCTGCTGAGGGCCTCAGGACAGCTGAGTCTCTCTGCTGCTGCCGAGGGCATCAGGACAGCTGAGTCTCTCTGCTGCTGAGGGCATCAGGACAGCTGAGTCTCTCTGCTGCTGCTGAGGGCCTCAGGACAGCTGAGTCTCTCTGCTGCTGAGGGTCTCAGGACAGCTGAGTCTCTCTGCTGCTGCCGAGGGCATCAGGACAGCTGAGTCTCTCTGCTGCTGAGGACCTCAGGACAGCTGAGTCTCTCTGCTGCTGAGGACCTCAGGACAGCTGAGTCTCTCTGCTGCTGCTGAGGGCATCAGGACAGCTGAGTCTCTCTGCTGCTGAGGACCTCAGGACAGCTGAGTCTCTCTGCTGCTGCTGAGGGCATCAGGACAGCTGAGTCTCTCTGCTGCCGAGGGCCTCAGGACAGCTGAGTCTCTCTGCTGCTGCTGAGGGCATCAGGACAGCTGAGTCTCTCTGCTGCCGAGGGCCTCAGGACAGCTGAGTCTCTCTGCTGCTGCCGAGGGCATCAGGACAGCTGAGTCTCTCTGCTGCTGCCGAGGGTCTCAGGACAGCTGAGTCTCTCTGCTGCTGAGGGCATCAGGACAGCTGAGTCTCTCTGCTGCTGCCGAGGGTCTCAGGACAGCTGAGTCTCTCTGCTGCTGAGGGCATCAGGACAGCTGAGTCTCTCTGCTGCTGCCGAGGGCCTCAGGACAGCTGAGTCTCTCTGCTGCTGCTGAGGGCATCAGGACAGCTGAGTCTCTCTGCTGCTGCCGAGGGCCTCAGGACAGCTGAGTCTCTCTGCTGCTGAGGGCATCAGGACAGCTGAGTCTCTCTGCTGCTGCTGAGGGCCTCAGGACAGCTGAGTCTCTCTGCTGCTGCCGAGGGCCTCAGGACAGCTGAGTCTCTCTGCTGCTGAGGGCATCAGGACAGCTGAGTCTCTCTGCTGCTGCTGAGGACCTCAGGACAGCTGAGTCTCTCTGCTGCTGCCGAGGGCCTCAGGACAGCTGAGTCTCTCTGCTGCTGAGGGCCTCAGGACTGCTGAGTCTCTCTGCTGCCGAGGGCCTCAGGACAGCTGAGTCTCTCTGCTGCTGAGGGCCTCAGGACTGCTGAGTCTCTCTGCTGCTGAGGGCATCAGGACAGCTGAGTCTCTCTGCTGCTGAGGGCCTCAGGACTGCTGAGTCTCTCTGCTGCTGAGGGCCTCAGGACAGCTGAGTCTCTCTGCTGCCGAGGGCCTCAGGACAGCTGAGTCTCTCTGCCGCTAAGGGCCCCAGCACAGAGCTGATAAGCCCTGCACCAGTATACCCAGGGCCCCGGGGTCACCTTGTTCCCTGGTCTCGGTTGGGGGCTTCTTGATGGTCAGGTCAAGTGGGGAGTCCTGGTCAGCCATGAGAAGCTTGCTGAGGACGGGGTTCTGGTTGTGTGCAGAGGCAGCTTTAGTGGCCCCTGGGCTAACAGCAGGGGGCACCACCGAGGGGGGGCGCGGCAGGCTTTGGTCTGTGGGGGGCTGGAGGCTGTCCTGAGAGGAGCTGGTTTTTGAGGTATATTCAGCAGCAAACTGGCGAATCATTCGCTGCATGATCTCCCGAGCAACTACTGGAATGTGCGGGTCCGAGAAGCTAGGAACATCTGGAGGAGAGGAGCAGAGAGACATGGTCAACATCTCCCATAGTAGAGGAGCAGAGACATGGTCAACATCTCCCACAGTAGAGGAGCAGAGACATGGTCAACATCTCCCACAGTAGAGGAGCAGAGACATGGTCAACATCTCCCACAGTAGAGGAGCAGAGACATGGTCAACATCTCCCACAGTAGAGGAGCAGAGACATGGTCAACATCTCCCACAGTAGAGGAGCAGAGACATGGTCAACATCTCCCACAGCAGAGGCCTGTAGCCCCAACCACAACCTGTGTCTGATATTTAAAGACAGTCTAGAACAGTGGTCCCTCCCTGGTCCTCAGGCCCCATTGTCCTGCATGTTTTAGATGAGTGGTCCCCCACCCTGGACCTCAGGGCCCACTGTCCTGCATGTTTTAGATCAGGGGACCCCCAACTCTGGTCCTCAGGCCCCACTGTCCTGCATGTTTTAGAAGTTTCCTCCTTCCCACACACCTGATTCTAATGCATTTTCTTTACCAGGATTCCTCAAAGCTGGATAACGACCAATTCATTTGAATAAGTTGGGGGACCACTATTACATATGCCAAACCAAGTGCCATCGAGGGTCAAGAGGATGCAGGATTTCATGTCAACTAAGTACTACACTAGCTGATTTCACGAGTTTCTCCCACTTTTTGAAGTCAGCTGGCGTGGTGCTTGGTTGATGTGGGAACCTGCCCCTCTTGGCCCTCGATGGTACATGCTTTAACACCACTGGCCTAGAAAGATCCATCATAAACAGCGTCTGTACAATTTGGGATTGTTATCGAGCAACAGTTTGAAGACAAGGAAGTCCTTCACTGTTGCGGTGTTTGAAAAATGAAGGATGTCATCTTTAATGAAGATAGTGTTCCTCTCAGAGAGGTGACATCTTTAAAAAAAAGAGTGTTTCTCTCAGAGGTCACAGGTAAGGTACCTTTTTTGTAGAGGACTGCAGTGAGAAACTCCTCTGCTTGCTTCTCAAGTCTGGTGATTTTGGTTTGATGCTTTCCTAGGAGGTGTTTGGACTCACTGTCCGTCCTGTCCTCTCCTGCCCTGTCCTGGTCCAACCTGTCCTCTCCTGTCCTGTCCTGGTCTGGCCGGTCCTGGCTGCCCAGGGCAACAAGATGCTCCTGAGGTAGCAAACAAAACAAACAAAACAGGATCATTTAAAGTAAACTGACATGTCGGAACAATCACAGTAAATGGGAAAAGGTCAGCTAGATGAATGGGATCAACACTGACAGACTTGTATAACGTTTGTTTAAGATGAGTTTTAACATGGTGGCATCACAACATTTGGGAGCGTCAGATATTTTTGGTACGAAAGCAAAAAAGGAAGTAAAAGCTCTATATGGCTGATGAAGACTGAGGTGTCAGATTATCCACAGGACAAGCTGAGAGGAGAGTTTGGTGGGTTAGTGATGAGCTCTACACCAATGAGCGGAAGAGAAAACAGGAAGTTCAATCTATTCATCACAGACACAAACAGCAATTGAGATTCTGCATCTCAATGGATCAATGGATATTCTGTTGTAATAACCGTTTTGCACTTCTGCTAACTGTATTTCGTTACCCTGTACTTGTACTCGTGTCATGACATTAAAGTTGAATCTAATCCAATCTAATCAGGGCAGATACTAGTGAAAGTGCAGCAAAACAGCTCTGCGGTTGACTGTCCATCAAGATGTGGTGTTGCTGTGTGGTGTTTGCAGTGTGCCATGGTTACAGGGTGAACGGTGAGATGGTGCAGACACACAGATTCCAGAGAGGAGGAGAACGAGACACTACCTTCACTTTCTCTCGTCTTAAACAGCAGAACAGACAGTTTTCATGAAATGACCAATCTGACACCCCTTCAGGCTCACAATCTGTGGAACCAAAAGACAGAGGGGTGGGGTGGGGGGGGGGGGGGGGTCAGATGAGGAATGGTACAGTGATCACATCAAAATCTAAAATAGATAGAAATATAACATTAACAGAATGAAGACATCGTATTGTGAAATCTCCCAGATGATCTCGTCTGGATCAGAGCCATATCAAGGTAACAGGTACAGATGGTGCAATCAGCCCCGCACAGCCCTGCCTGGGATGAAGAGGAGCCTGGGCCGTCTGAGAAGCTCGGTCTGATTGGACACTGACACTTGATGAGGATGGAAGAGGCAGAGCTCATGCAGTGTAATCACCAATCAGATCAAACAGTTCCTAGACCCAGAGGATCCATTTCCAAGTAGCTAGCTTGCAATTTGGCTGGGGGGGGGGGGGGGGGGGGATAACATGAGCTTTTTAGAACAAGCATCTAGACAGAGATAAAAAGTATAATAAAATGCTTCAATATTGTACTTTATGCTATGAGCATCAGCTTTTGTAGGAAGATGGGAGCAGATGGTGTGGTTATAGTCGAACTTTAGCGCTACCATTTAAATATAGCCACAGGAAGAAAATAAGGTGATACGTTGATTTGACCAATTAACTTTACCAATTAAGAATGGAAAAACTTCCGGATTAATTGTCTTGAAAATACTTTTTTCTCTCCCCCAGATCCATCTTACATGTGCCTGAGTGGTTGCCATGGTAATGGCTATGCACCAAGTTAACCTTCAGCTAAAAACAGCTTTAATTAAGAAGAGCACGATATGGTGAAAGACCTTAAAAGAAGGTAATTCAGTAGGACTACTGAAGGCATCTTAGTAAGAATGTATTTGATTGAGTAAGCTTCCATATTGGGGCCTTTCGATGGTATGTTTACAAATGGGAATTTCTTAAACACAATGACACTGTGATGAAGCACATTCTTGAATTCCTTAGATTTGGATCATTTAGTCGCTTCATCCATCCTTCAGGAATTTATTTTTTTTGCTTCTGATTCCTTTGTAGCAACATTATGTCAGATACCCATAACAGGTTTTACAGACTTGACTAAGAAATTGTGTTTTCTTATACTATGCCACGTCTAACGATCGTCTCTGGGACTCGTTCAAATGATCCTCTTGTTAACAACAAGACAACTGGGCTTGTTCTCCTGGGGGGGGGGGGGGGGGGGGGGAATGTCCGTCTATGGAGAAGAGGTCATCAAAACCCAAATAAAGATCCCCATTGTTTTGGTAGCATTGGGGCATTGTCCAAATCTCTGAAAGCTTTGTACAGACTTGAACTGTGGCCCGAGGCCAGCCAAAACAGCAGCTTCATGAGGACAATGTCCCCTGTCTCACAGGCCGGGGCCCTGCCTTGTGGAACCAGGGGAACCAGAGGAATACTACATAGTACAATACTACACTGTCCAAACCACACCACTAACTTCTTACACGTGCTGAAGCCTCACTAAATAATAGGCTTATAACCCAGAAACAGATGTTGTGCGTGTGTGTGGTGATACACTAAGCTACGTTATACTACAGCGTTATAAAGACAGATGGTTTCGTTGTGGATGTCCTTGGCAGTGTTGACTTACCTTTAAATAAGGTTAAATCTTCTAGCAGCCCAGGACCAAACAAGCCCTCCAAAATGCTCTCAAAGCCTGAGGAGAGAGAGAGACAGAGAGACAGAGGGAGGAGAGAGAGAGACAGAGAGACAGAGGGAGGAGAGAGAGAGAGAGACAGAGAGACAGAGGGAGGAGAGAGAGAGAGACAGAGAGCAGAGACAGAAGAGAGACAGAGGGAGGAGAGAGAGAGAGAGACAGAGAGCAGAGACAGAAGAGAGACAGAGGGAGAAGAGAGAGAAAGCGGAGACAGGAGACAGAGGGAGGAGAGAGAGAGAGAGAGCGGAGACAGGAGACAGAGGGAGGAGAGAGAGAGAGACAGAGAGCAGAGACAGAAGAGAGACAGAGGGAGAAGAGAGAGAAAGCGGAGACAGGAGACAGAGGGAGGAGAGAGAGAGAGAGAGAGAGCGGAGACAGAAGAGAGACAGAGAGAGGAGAGAGAGAAACACAAGAAAAAAACTTCATTATAACATCTAGATAAACTATAGTAGTCACTCAAACTCAGAAGAAAAAAAAGCTCAGTTCTGCATAAATTAACTTGTAAGTATAAATAAATAGCGTGTTTCTGACTCCCCAGAAGCCCCCAATGTAATTTGCTCCCTAAAACAAAATATATCCACTATTCTGTTGCAGTGATTGAGTGCTACCCATTCAACACCCACATCCTTTGACTTTAATCTCCACAACCCCCCACCCAACCCTCCTCTCCATCCCCCCCACCCCCCCCCCCCTCCGCAACCCTCTTCTTCATCCCCCCCCCAGCCCCCCTGCCCAACCCTCCTCTCCACCTCCCCCCCCCCCCTCATACCTGCTCTCCACTCCAGTTAAAGCACACATTAACAGCCCTCACCACTGCTTTTATTTCAACAGTAAATACATGCACTAGGTCCTGCAGTTGCCAAGCAACTGGAGCAAGTACAGTTGAGTACTAGTATGGAGCAGAGTTTAAATGAGCCTGTCAAAAGAAAGATGTTTGGCTGATGAAAAATAAGGACCCTGCATATAGCTATAGCTGCCCCCCCCCCCCCTCCCATTGAGCCAGAACACAGCTTTGGTCGGGGACTGAACTGGAAGTCGTTTGGAAATTCTCAACAGTCTTCCCAAACCCCCACCCACGCCAACCCCCTCTGGGGGGGTCCAGGTTAGACATCCACTGATGGACGTCACTGTTGGTAGAACAGTGAGAGGGTCTCTGGTTCCTGCGGTGAGGTTAAAGGTCAAGTCCATCTAGGCAACACTGAGGTCACATGACAACATCCTCCCCCTCCACTGAGGTCACATGACAACATCCTCCCCCCTCCACTGAGGTCACATGACAACATCATCCATGCAGCCACTGACACAAGGAGACGACAAAGAAAAGCTGGGTAATATTCCAAAGTGATGCTGTTTGGAAATTGAGCTTAAGTATTTTGTCGATCCACACGTCCAGCCTGGAAGGTTCTGCTGTTACAGACCTGCCCTGTTACAGACCTGCCCTGTTACAGACCTGCCCTGTTACAGACCTGCCCAGTCCTCCAATCCACAACTGGAGGCTGAAATTATTCATGTGTAACAGCCAGGATATCATCCTCAAAACTGCTCCCTTTCAAAGGCACCATGTTCTGTGAAGGCTCTTCTGCAGTGCTGCTTCATCATATGCCAGGTTGGCTACTACAGGCTCAATACAAACTAATAACTGGATAAAGCCTCTATTAAACTATACTGTCTACGTACAGTATATGGCCCTTGTACAGTCTACAGAAATCTCTATAATGTCTATACATGCAGTCTACAGATTGTGTGCAGTATAAAGGCTATGTAGTAAAGTCTCACTATATGCCGTTTACAGTCTATATGCAGTTTACAGTCTATACTGGCTGCATTTGGTCCATCAGACAGTCTCTTTAAGCCCACATGATCCATACTGTTATTCCACTGGGTCAACATATCTGCTCCTAAACTACAGCAGCGAGATGCAGCGAAGCGTTAAGGAGGTCAGAGGGAAACATCTGTTTACTGAACCCAAAACAAAGATCCTCTGGAACCAGCTCACAAGTCACACACACACACACACTGCAGACGCACTGCACACTCACTGCACACACACGCAGCCTAACACTGCTCAATAAAGAAACATGCAAGGTCCTCTGCCGTTAGATGCGCTGACAGATCGCTCCAACGACCCAATCATATATTATCCTACATGGAATGTGCAGCTCATGACGCTGACAATGTAACAATAAGCCCAGGCTGCCATCTACACTGGTACAAAGCAGACTTTGTTCAAAGCGATGAAGACGCAGTGCTGACTGAATGAAGTAGATCATACTCACTTATGTTCGCACCCATGAAAAGAACATGACCTATAAGCCTACGGCATCCAGTTCCTTCCTCTGCCAAGAGTGAATCTAATCAGAAGCTGCCATCACTTAAATGCTTTTCTTCCTCCCCAACCTCCGTACCCAAATGCCCCCCCCCCCCACCTCTTCCTCCTGCTCCTCCTCCTCCTCCCACCCGCCACCCCACTTAAGAACAGTAGACAGAGGAAGGAGAGAGAGAGGGTAAGTGAGAGACAGAAAGGGATAAAGGTGAACTGTGCAGAGGGGGGGGACACTGGTTTAGCTAGAACACTGGTTAGTCAGGTTCTGGGTCGGTGCTGGGGACTTCAGCAGCGCTCCGGTCCCAGTTCTGAAATATTTCCAAGGCGGTGGAGGGAAACTAGGTCACTGGTTTGGTTTTGATAGATCAGCATCCATTACATCCGACTCGCTCTCTTCAGGAACTCATTTAGGGCCCTTAAACACGCTTTGAACCACTTATTTCAGAGAAACGACCCACTGTTTTTTTGGGGAGGAGGAAAAGACAACTTTTGAACAAACGTAACGTCACAGAGCTCCTTTGTTTCCGAAGGGACCAAGTCTGAAAATCTCGTGGTTTCTTAAAAAGCCACGATAAACAGCGCTGACCTTCGACAAGCTGGGGATCAAAAATACATGAAGCTGACTAGAGTGGCTGTCATGCTTAATCACACAGCCAAGCCAAAGGAGAGGAAAAAAAACACATCATGAACACAGTGGAAATACAACCGAGGAAACCTGGTTGAGGTTCACTGTCGCACTAAAGCCAGCAAACATTCAGCGCTTGGCGTAGTCTACAAGTATGTCTGTGGTTCGACCATTTGGTGCTAAATATTAGGCCACATGATTAACCATTTAACTACAGTGAAACGAATTAGGCCAACATTGCCATCCTGTAGAACAATGCTGGGTATATGGTACTTAAGATAGCCCGGAGATATGATATTAACGAAGCGCAAGGTAAAGAGGTGAGGAACAGCGTCATAATGAGAAAGATGAGAGCCAATCAGCATAAAAGGAAAGCTCTAACGAGAAGTGAAGCTTGAAGGGAGAGGAATCAATTAAAGGCATAATCATAGAGGACACTTTTAAAGCCTGCCATGGAAGAGTCCAGCTAGCGTGTTTTCAATCGTAATTATTCATACATTTTTGGGGGAATAAAACAAGTTTCAAATGAATTCCGCACGTCCAGCAGATGAGGCTGTGCGTGGGGGGGGGGGGGGGGGGTGTTCAGAACTGGTCAGTTCCACGTCCACATCAAACAGATCCCTAGAACCAAGATCATATGGGACGCAGCAGAACATGTGTTTACAGCAGAGGAGATGTGATACCTCAGCGTTGTCCGATCTCTCATGAACACAGACGAATCCAGCCCCCCCCCCCCCAAACCTCTCACTGCTCACCTGCATACCTAAAGACCCATCTCAACGCCATGGCAACGCTGTCATTATTTCTCCATTTAGCTGTGGTTGAGCACTCAGGTCCATGGGGGGGGGGGGGGGGGGGCCGGGGGGGGCCTTCAGCAGGGGAGCTCGGCTGGACCGGGGGGGGGGGGGGGCTTTCTTCAGCAGGGGAGCGCGGCTGGACCAGGGGGGAGGGGGGCTTTCTTCAGCAGGGGAGCTCGGCTGGACCGGGGGGGGGGGGGGGGGGCGGGCTTCCTTCAGCAGGGGAGCGCGGCTGGACCGCACACCCACAACAGAAGCTGGGATACACAAGCTTCAGCAGCAGAATATCCGTCCAGGTCTTGCTTAGTGATGACTACATGCTTTGAATGACTGTGTGCTTTGGCCATAAATCCCCCCCCCCCCCCCCATCATCTGTCCTTTCTGAGATCAGCCACGTCAGTGTGTGTGTGTGTGTGTGTGTGTGTGTGTTCACTTAAAGGCCTTGCCCAATCCCAATCTCCCTTAGCCTTCTCCTGACCTACATCTCCCACCAATCAGGGCTGAGTAGAGAGGAGAGATTTGGAATGACACCCTCAACCTTCCAAGCAGCACTTAAGAACCAAAATCCCCTTTTAGTGGGCACTGAGTAACAAATGCCCTTCGGCCCCCAATCCAAACCTTAACCTAGTTAAGCTGTTTTAATGAACACGGATCGGCCCATTTAGGCAACGTATCAGCAGTACTTACTGTCAAGCTTTACACTACAGTCCTCATGTTGGGTTTTTAGCGTGTGTGATTAGATCATGGTTTCGTTGCTGGAAACCATGCTATGTATGTTTGGTAACATGGATTAGTAGAACACCATATGTAGTAGTGTAGTAGAAAGAGCCTTAAACCCTCATGGTTAACTGAGCTGGCAGCCAACTTCATTCAGTAGCCCAAAGGCAGCGTTTGATTTCTGTTGCAGCATGCGGCTTCCTGTAGGACATAAACAGGAAATGTTGCGGGTGAGAGTAACCATGGCCACCAGGCACCTGTTTCATGAAGGCGTCTGCTGAGCAAGGATTCACCACGCTAACTCAGACACTCGCTTCATATGTTCCCGCCGGCGAGGCCCGATTCCCAGGAACCCCCCCCCCCCCCCCCCCAAAGAAAAAATAAACAAACACTGAGAAAAACACACATGTGGGTGCCGCAGACCCCTGCGAGCATGTGTGCGTGAGCAGGGGAACAGTCTGTTTGCTGTAGCATCTGTAAGCATCTGTAATTGGGTTATTTGGTTAAATATTGACGATATTGAAGATACACTTGACTTGAAAGAAGACAATAATTAGGCTGATTATGATGCTGCATTAACAGAAACATGTTCATGAGCAACAATGGGGGAAAAATCCTAACATCTTGAATCAAGCCACCGTTTTCTTACACAGGGAAACCGCAGTAACACTGATCATAGCAGTGAGTCCGTAACTCAGTAAGTCGCTCTCTCCAAATGTTAATAGTATGCAAACATTTCATCATATAGCTGCAGAACCATTTCCCTTCTGGCAGCTCTTAATCTTCCTTTCATCCCTCCTTTCCCTCTTCTTGCTGGTATCCTCTCCCTCTATCCCTCCCGCCTTCTCTCTCTCTCCCTCTATCCCTCCCTCTCTCTCTATCCCTCCCTCTTTCTCCCTCTATCCTTCCCTCTTTCTCCTTCCATCCCTCTCTCTTCCCCTGACTCCCCCTACCATTTGGTTTTTCCTCCTCTCCTCCCCTGTCTCTCCTCCCCTGCCCCCCCCCCCCCTCTCTCATGGTTCCTCCCTGGTTTCTCTCTCCCCTGGGAGGGTCTAACACACAGTGCCGATGTGGTGCACAGGACCTGCATTACACATGATGGCTGTACTGAATCAAACCCAGCCTGTCCGGAAGTCTCCACACATCCAGGAATGTTGGGCCAGCCAGTCAGTTCCAGAGACATCCTGAGCATCAATACAGTCCTGCTCTGCTCCATAAGGGGGGGGGGGGGGGGATTTCCTTTTTGTCCCATTGGCTGTGTTCAGGTAGTGAGGTAGGCTGCATGCAACATGTCGCAATCATGCCCGCAATGTGTCCCTGGGGGGGGATTCTGCTCCCCTCCCCCTCTGGTAGCTGTCACCCAATCAGGAGCCTTTCTGTCTAACCGCTGCCCCCAAAACGCAGTAATAACACAGAATGATAACACTGTTATAACAAAGAGCTCAGTCCAGCCCCCCCTGGATGTGGGGATCCCCTCTGCCCCCTCCCCCCCCCCCCCCCAAAAAAAAAATCAGGTTTCCACCATCATATGATGCTCACATGTTGCAGTGTCGATCCCAAGCTGCACAAAGGAGCCCATTGACATGTACAAGACAGGCAACTCACTCTTCTGAGTAGGCTAGGTAGGATGCTAGCTAGAGGCAGGAGGCTAGCTAGAGCAAGGAGGCTAGCTAGAGCCAGGAGGCTAGCTAAAGGCAGGAGGCTAGCTAGAGGCAGGAGGCTAGCTAGAGGCTGCATACTAGCTAGAGGCAAGAGGCTAGCTAGAGACAGGAGGCTAGCTAGAGGTAGGATGCTAGCTAGAGGCAGGAGGCTAGCTAGAGGCAGGAAGCTAGCTAGAGGTAGGAGGCTAGCTAGATGCTGCATGCTAGCTAGAGGCAGGAGGCTAGCTAGAGGCTGCGTGCTAGCTTGAGGTAGGAGGCTAGCTAAAGGCTGCATGCTAGCTAGAGGCAGGAGGCTAGCTAAAGGCTGCATGCTAACTAGAGGCAGGATGTTGCTAGAGGCAAGAGGCGAGCTAGAGGCTGCATGCTAACTAGAGGCAGGATGTTGCTAGAGGCTGCATGCTAGTTAGAGGCAGGATGTTGCTAGAGACAGGAGGCTAGCTAGAGGCTTCATGCTAACTAGAGGCAGGAGGTTTGCTAGAGGCTGCATGCTAACTAGAGGCAGGAGTCTAGAGGCAGGAATCCCCACCTTGCCACAGAAAATACATAGAAAGCAATGATAAAGGAATATGCCACCAATAAAGGACCATGTCTGAGCTGGTGGAGCACAGGGTGGATGTTGCCTAACAAAGGGAGTTTGGTCTATTGTGCTCCCACTTCCCCTAAACACCTCTTCCTGTTTAGGGAGCATGCTGTGAACATGGCCCTGCCATGGGAAGGCTGCATGCTGCTGTACAGGGGGGCTGCATGCTGCTGTACAGGGGGGCTGCATGCTGCTGTACAGGGGGGCTGCATGCTGCTGTACAGGGGGGGCTGCATGCTGCTGTACAGGGGGGCTGCATGCTGCTGTACAGGGGGAGCTGCATGCTGCTGTACAGGGGGGGGCTGCATGCTGCTGTACAGGGGGGGCTGCATGCTGCTGTACAGGGGGGCTGCATGCTGCTGTACAGGGGGGGCTGCATGCTGCTGTACAGGGGGGGCTGCATGCTGCTGTACAGGGGGGGCTGCATGCTGCTGTACAGGGGGGCTGTATGCTGCTGTACAGGGGGGGCTGCATGCTGCTGTACAGGGGGGCTGCATGCTGCTGTACAGGGGGGCTGCATGCTGCTGTACAGGGGGGCTGCATGCTGCTATACAGGGGGGCTGCATGCTGCTGTACAGGGGGGCTGCATGCTGCTGTACAGGGGGGGTTGCATGCTGCTGTACAGGGGGGGCTGCATGCTGCTGTACAGGGGGGGCTGCATGCTGCTGTACAGGGGGGGTTGCATGCTGCTGTACAGGGGGGCTGCATGCTGCTGTACAGGGGGGGCATATGGTGGCCCCCCCACAGCCACCAGTAACATGGTTTGGAGACGACCAGTGGACCGTTCTAAAAACACCAACTAACCACCCAGGCTGAGGGAAGAGGCTGCCTCCAACACTGCTCTGGCCTCACCTAGGACGAGGCTAGCTGCCTACAGGGAGGCGGAGGGAAGAGGCTGCCTCCAACACAGCTCTGGCCTCACCTAGGACGAGGCTAGCTGCCTACAGGGAGGCGGAGGGAAGAGGCTGCCTCCAACACAGCTCTGGCCTCACCTAGGATGAGGCTAGCTGCCTACAGGGAGGCGGAGGGAAGAGGCTGCCTCCAACACAGCTCTGGCCTCACCTAGGACGAGGCTAGCTGCCTACAGGGAGGCGGAGGGAAGAGGCTGCCTCCAACACAGCTCTGGCCTCACCTAGGACGAGGCTAGCTGCCTACAGGGAGGCGGAGGGAAGAGGCTGCCTCCAACACAGCTCTGGCCTCACCTAGGATGAGGCTAGCTGCCTACAGGGAGGCGGAGGGTCGCCCTCCTACACAAGACACAAGTTCCTTATTCCAAATGGTTTACAAATGTCAAACGAGTCCAAAAAGACACAAGAAGCCCCATGAGCCCACATGTGTGAGTGGGGGCCTCAGTTAGCATACAGGAGAAACACACACACACACACAATAGTGTCTGCTGTTCTCCACAGGACAATCGATCTCCTCTCTCTCCACACATGAAAACACAAAGATGAGGAGGACAAAATGTCCAATTCTAATTCAACAGGGAGGTTGACGGTGGCATGCAGCACAGTCTGTCCACCCCAAAAAAGAAAAAAAAAATACGGAAGAAAAAGCCAAACAAAAGCCCTGCCTTGTTGTGGCTGAACAGAGTGTCTGTGGATGTTCCTGTCAGAGCTCTCACACAGCAGGACACCCTGCTACCACTGGACAGCAGCAGCACTAACTCTCTACACACCAGCCTTTCTCTACCTCACGGGGAATACAGCATCTCACAAATGAACACAACTTCAAAATGTGAAAAGTACATTAGTAGCCTCGACGCTGATGAATGCTGACCAGCTGACAAAGTTCACACATAAAAGTTTGACCCAACATCTTGACAGGAAGTTTGTGTTAACGCTCAAATGAAAGCGTAATTGTGGTGTAATGACCAAAGACTCAACTGCAATAGAGACACTTACAACTGAGACTATACAGTCATTCCAATATAACAGAATCCTGGATGCATTCCATGTTGTTTGCCAGGATAACCCACTACCATGCAGCCACGATAACCCACTACCTTGCAGCCAGGATAACCCACTACCATGCAGCCAAGATAACCCACTATCATGCAGCCAGGATAACCCACTACCATGCAGCCAGGATAACCCACTACCATGCAGCCAAGATAACCCACTATCATGCAGCCAGGATAACCCACTACCTTGCAACTAGGATAACCCACTACCATGCAGCCAGGATAACCCACTACCTTGCAACCAGGATAACCCACTACCATGCAGGCAGCCTAACTGCCCTCTGCTTCTCTGCTGTTTACACCAAACCAGAACATTCCTAAGCCTGTTGTCTAGCCCTACTTCCTCATTGCAGCAATGCGCGCCCCCGACAGCTTGTTTGAGCAAAGCTTGTTGACCCCCTGAACATGCACGAGCATCGCCCTCCCCCAACCCAAATACTGGAGCAAAGGAGCGCGCCTCTCGGGGATGAGGCTCCAGCCTTGCATTCAGAGGGCACTCTCTTAAAAAAAACCTTCGTTTCCTGAACGACAAGTGAATTACACACAAGCACACAAATAACACACTGAGGACCATGAACACAAAGGTGTTCCATCAGTAAAACACACGCTGCGTGTCAGATTCACGGAGGAAACAGTTTAGGACAGAAAGTCGCTCCGTGTTGCCGCTCACGGACGCGGCAGAAACAGCCCGTTTTCAGCACATTAAGCGGCGGCGCGGCATTTTAAAGCCCTCGGGCACAGTGTCGGCGTGCTTTCCAGATCATTCTTACCTACACAGTGGATGAGTTTGTGGCGCCACGAGTCAAGTTCCTGCCGAAAGCCTCGCCTCTCGATAGTGCATTGCTGCCTCTTGCACAAACTCGCCATTTTCTACCGATCTTTTCCGGGAGCGCGCACGTTAAGGGAGAGGCGGGTGCACGCTACAACAGCAACGGGAACGCGCCGCTCTAGGAGCCAAGTCCAGCTTTCGGTTCGTTAAATATCATCGGAGAACCTTGAATTAGTGCTTCCGCCCCCCCACACACACTCCCCCACCCTCATTGTTAATTAGAACCTGATACGGTTTTAACTACGCAACTTATTGAGCATTCGTTGTCAATGCACCTGCATGATCCAAAAGTAAATGAAAGGAAAAGTTCATCTGAAACCACCGTGCTACTGGCATTAGAAACATCAAATCGATCAACTGATCATGTGAATCGATTATTTTATTCTGACCACGTGTTAACCTGCTGTAGATCATGTTGTACCACCCGTCTGCTGCTCCCACAGACACACACACCAAGCCATTCACACCCTGGGTCAGATGACACCTCCGCACTGTCAGGACTGGGGACCCGGCTGGGCTGTCAGGACTAGGGACCCGGCTGGGCTGTCAGGACTAGGGTCCCGGCTGAACTGTCAGGACTAGGGACCCGGTTGGACTGTCGGGACTGGGGACCCGGCTGGACTGTCAGGACTGGGGACCCGGCTGGACTGTCAGGACTGGGGACCCGGTTGGACTGTCGGGACTGGGGACCCGGCTGGACTGTCAGGACTGGGGACCTGGCTGGACTGCGCTGGACTAACACAGCAGAGAAGGGCTGGAGGTGGAAGTGAACAGGACGCTGTCTGTGGTCAGGAGATCTTCCCCACACTGCACAGAGCCCCCACAGGTGAGTGGGAAGGTGTGTAGGAGCTGTTAGTCTGCCCCTACACCAAGTAGGACTGTGTGCTACTGCATGCAAACACGAAAAGCGATATGCCGGCAACATGATATCACTGAGACTTTTAGCAACAGGCGAAAATGACTAATATAGTGACGTTTTTAGATTGTAATTTGTCAGATTAAAGTGCGATCTTGGAATATGAGTATTTTAATTGAGCACATAATATATGAGTTGGCCCAAATAATGTATTAATAATCAAGCAACTCCATCCAGGTGACTGAAACAGCATGGCTTGAATTACATAGGTAATTTTCTTCCCAGTGTGGGGCTGGATTACACAGTCAGGCAGTGAGAAAAGTACTTTTTTCCCAGGTTTTTCTGTAAGGTTACTGAAAATGATATATGTCTTGTCTTTTTTTGTTTAGTTGTTTGTGTGTGTGTGTGTGTGTGTGTGTGTGTGTGTGTGTGTGTGTGTGTGTGTGTGTGTGTGTGTGTGTGTGTGTGTGTGTGTGTGTGCTTATGTGCGTGTGTGTGTGTGTGTCTGTGTGTGTGTTGTTGAGCAGCTTCCCCTCAACATGACTCCTACCAAGGGCCTCCTCAGTTACTCCAGTGGAGAAGAATACAGAGGGGAGTGGAGAGAAGGCAAGACCTGGCAGACCTGATACTGCTCAGCACAACACAACACAACACACTCACTACACACTGCTCAGCACAACACACTGCTCAGCACAACACAACACAACACAACACACTCACTACACACTGCTCAGCACAACACACTGCTCAGCACAACACAACACACTCACTACACACTGCTCAGCACAACACACTGCTCAGCACAACACAACACACTCACTACACACTGCTCAGCACAACACACTGCTCAGCACAACACAACACACTCACTACACACTGCTCAGCACAACACACTGCTCAGCACAACACAACACACTCACTACACACTGCTCAGCACAACACACTGCTCAGCACAACACAACACACTCACTACACACTGCTCAGCACAACACACTGCTCAGCACAACACAACACACTCACTACACACTGCTCAGCACAACACACTGCTCAGCACAACACAACACACTCACTACACACTGCTCAGCACAACACACTGCTCAGCACAACACACTGCTCAGCACAACACAATACACTAACTACACACTGCTCAGCACAACACACTGCTCAGCACAACACACTGCTCAGCGCAACACACTCACTACACAACACACTCACTACACACTCACAACACAACACACTCACAACACACTCACTACACAACACACTCACATCCATCTTGGCTGATCTGGCAGGTGAACAGCAGATGTGTGGTCAGAACACCATGTGGGGGCTGACATGTGATCTCTCTGAATGCTGATATTAACCCTGCTCTACTCCTGGTTACTAATGGGGAAGTTTGAATTTAATAATTGGGAAGGACGTGGTCCTGCCTGTCCCTAACCTACACCTTAGAGCTGTCTCTGTATTGGCTTAACTTGGCTAATCATGATAAAACACAGGTACAGTACTTTGCCTTTGATTAGATTCGATTCAACTTTATTGTCATTACATGCACACAAGTACAGGGTAACGAAATGCAGTTAGCATCCAACTAGATGTGCAAAACAGGTGGCAGAAGCCGAATATACAGAGAGCATGTACAGAGTATAACAGTATGTTTATAACAGTATTGTCCAACAGATGAATGGGTAAGATGTTGGGAAACATCCAGAGTAGTTGAAGCCTCATCGCTAACAGTTCTGACCTTCAGAGCCTTTCACAGTGCCTGGCTAGTGTGCGTGTCAGATGTGAGCTAAGCTGGGCTGAATGAACACATGAACATGGCTGGAACCCTCTCTGCTTCTACATGTGAGCCAGTTCATGATCTGAAGTCAGACTGTGTCAAGGAGGAGACGCCTTTGTGCAGGAAAAGGTGTTACTTTCGTCATTCCACAGACAAGACAAGGAGAGAGAAATCTGGAGAGAACAGCTTGGTATTTACATTTCAGTTGTTAATTCAATTTATTTATGAAGTTCAGGCAATTCAGCAGCTGTCAGGAAGCTTGAGTGATGAACATGTGCAAACACACGCACGTACACACTTACAGACACACACGCATACACACTTACAGACATACGCACTTGCAGACACACACACACACTTACAGACACACACACACATAAACACTTACAGACACTCACTAGAATACCGCAGGCACTCACATATTGGTACACATTATGCAGACGCACACACAAACAACCACACTCATGTACACACAGTAGTACAATTTAACACTAAAGGCAAGACTATTTAGCCAAATCCCAACTGTAACCCAACTCAGGCAGATTAGCCTGTTGAGTCACTGCATTCTAGGATTACACATTCGATTTAGACTCATTTCATGTTGAGAGAATCCAAACAGAGCAGAATGCTTGAAGGAGTTTGAATGTGAACATTTTCACAAGGCAGTGTTTGGGTGCACGACATTGATGTCTAGAGTTGTTTGACGGAGGTGGCTTTATAGTTCCTCTGCTACAGACACACACCTCCACTCCCTCTGTCTCCTATACCGTGTTCAGGAAGAGTCCTGTGTCATGAACATGGAGATCACCAACAGAATCCCTGGCAGGGAGGCGTCTGCCCTGTCCTTCAGGGTTCAGAGCAGGAACATCCTCTCATGTCTCCTCCCAGCACTGACATTCCCAGGTGGAAAATCTAGGCAAAAAAAACCGGCTGTGTGAGATTAAACCTAAGTCCTGCTGGGGCAGATGGGAGCTCCTAATTCAGTAAACCTTTCCTCTGATGAGGGGGGTTGGGGGGGGGGGGGGACTGGCTGTTAAGGCCACACAAGGAAGGACGCTGGTTTAGCAGGGCCAGTCGACATTCAACCATCAAACGCACCAAACCAACCCCACAGCACCAGCCACCTGCCTGAGCCCTGCGAAGCCACCAGCCGCATCATCACAACTGTTAGCGAAACACACAGGGTCTGAGTGGCATTTCAACATGCATCCTGTCATTGACGTTTTCACCGTCCCCATAAGGTCGTCGACATGGTACGGGCCAGCTCAAGTTCTCTGATGGAACCTGCTACGCAGGCCAGTTTGAGAAGGGCCTGTTCCACGGTTTGGGGGTGCTGCTTTTCCAAGACGGATCCAGGTACAGTCGGTGTGTGAGGCTCCAGTTTGAGGAGGGAGAGAGGGGGGGGGGAGAGAGGGGGGGGAGAGGGGGAGAGAGGGGGGGAGGCAGGGAGGGAGGGGAAAAGAGGGATGGAGGGAGAGACAGACAGAGGGGGAGAGAGAGAGAGAGAGAGGGGGGAGAGGCAGGGAGGGAGAGATAGAGAGAGAGCGAGGGAGGGGGAGAGAGTGGTGTGCTTCAGCCACGTACAGTATGTGTAAATGTGAATGTGTGTTTGATGCATTTGATGTCAACTCCTCCCTCTGACATTGAAATGAGCTAGTTTGATGTGCCTGGTGTGATGTTGTGCAGGTATGAGGGGGAGTTCTCCCAGGGCAAGTTCCACGGTGTAGGAGTCTACTGCCGTGGCGACGGGATGAAGTACGAAGGAGAGTTCAACTGTGGCCGAGTGGAGGGGCACGGTCAGTGGAGTCATCATCATCCTCATCATCTGAGATCAACGTGCTAGTGCAGTCTCAGTGCTGCAGTTCTCCATGCCCTCAGTGATGTGTGTGTGTTTGTGTGCGTGTGTGCAGGATTGCTGACCTTCCCAGACGGCACTCACGGAGCCCCAAAGAACGAGGGTGTGTTTGGGAACCACAAGTTGCAGAAGAGGGTGAAGTGTCCAGGGGTGGTGCAGCGGGCCCAGGCGTCAGCCTCTGCTGCCCTCAGCCTGGCTCTGTGACCCTGCAGGGTTCAGCCTCTGCTGCCTGCAGCCTGGCTCTGTGACCCTGCAGGGTTCAGCCTCTGCTGCCCTCAGCCTGGCTCTGTGACCCTGCAGGGTTCAGCCTCTGCTGCCTGCAGCCTGGCTCTGTGACCCTGCAGGGTTCAGCCTCTACTGCCCTCAGCCTGGCTCTGTGACCCTGCAGGGTTCAGCCTCTGCTGCCTGCAGCCTGGCTCTGTGACCCTGCAGGGTTCAGCCTCTGCTGCCTGCAGCCTGGCTCTGTGACCCTGCAGGGTTCAGCCTCTGCTGCCCTCAGCCTGGGTCTGTGACCCTGCAGGGTTCAGCCTCTGCTGCCTGCAGCCTGGCTCTGTGACCCTGCAGGGTTCAGCCTCTGCTGCCCTCAGCCTGGCTCTGTGACACGTCACACACACCCCTCCCTCCTCGCTGCCTTGGTGCTTCTAGCAGCTTCCGGTAGAAGAACTCTTTGTTGGGCTCTCTCAACAACAAAGTCTGCAACAGAACAGTGAATAGCACTTCTAAAGCGTGAGACCACAGCCTCAGCTGCCACCGTGGGTGACAAGCACATTAGGTTCTCTAATATTCCCAGTCTATTAGCAGCTTGTGTATCAGCTACAAGGTGCTGTGCTGTGGGTGGCAGTTTCTGTTGTGACATGTCTCTGTTCTGTTCCTGACAGGCTGCTACTTGCATGAGAGAAGCACCGCTTGTTGGCTTTTCTTTTTTAGTTCAGTTAATGAATCTACAGTATATTTTCCTGTGAACAGCAGAGCAGTTTTCTGTGGAATCGAGGTTTGTGTTTGTCTTGACTGAACTGATCAGAGACTAGTGGAGCTCTTTCTTTTGGAGTAGAGGTGGTGAACATCATTACTGTTGAGGAGGGACAGGCCAGCCTACGCCAGTGAGGAATAGTGGATTTGAGGGGTCTAGTTTCCGCGACGGTCTAGAAGGGATCTTCTTCCTTTAAACAGACTCCAAATCCTCCTTTCGTCTAATCTTCCTCCTCTCCTCACCCCTCCTCTCCCCTCCTGCCCCTCACTTATCCTGTCATCTGCACCTCTCCTTTCTTTATCCTTTTCTCTCCCGCTCCCTGACCGCCTCTCCCCCTCCGCTCTTATCAGCCCTCCTCCTTTCCCCCTGGCGTGCCCCGAGGCTGGGTTGCAGGGGGGAGGGTGGAAAGGGGCAGATGGAGGGAGAGATCATCCCCCTCAGGACACACCAGAGGTGTGCAGCTATGTTTGGAGAGCTTTGTCAAACGAAAAGAGAAGGTCCATGCATGGAAAGAGAGCTACTGTGGCAGAACCACTGTACACCCCTCTACAGCCTTCTGAACCCCTCTACAGCCCTCTGAACCTCTGTACAGCCCTCTATAGCCCTCTGAACCCCTCTATAGCCTTCGGAACCCCTCTACAACCCTCTGAACCTCTGTACAGCCCTCTACAGCCTTCTGAACCCCTCTACAGCCTTCTGAACCTCTGTACAGCCTTCTGAACCTCTGTCCAGCCCTCTACAGCCCTCTGAACCCCTCTATAGCCTTCTGAACCTCTGTACAGCCTTCTGAACCTCTGTACAGCCCTCTACAGCCCTCTGAACCCCTCTACAGCCTTCTGAACCCCTCTACAGCCTTCTGAACCTCTGTACAGACTTCTGAACCTCTGTCCAGCCCTCTACAGCCCTCTGAACCCCTCTATAGCCTTCTGAACCTCTGTACAGCCTTCTGAACCTCTGTACAGCCCTCTACAGCCCTCTGAACCCCTCTACAGCCTTCTGAACCCCTCTACTGCCTTCTGAACCTCTGTACAGCCCTCTGAACCCCTCTACAGCCTTCTGAACCCCTCTACAACCCTCTGAACCTCTGTACAGCCCTCTGAACCCCTCTATAGCCCTATGAACCTCTGTGCAGCCCTCTATGGCCCTCTGAACCCCTCTAGATTAGATTAGATTCAACTTTATTGTCGTTACAAAGGTACAAGTACAGGGTAACGAAATACACCCCTCTACAACCCTCTACAGCCCTATGAACCCCTCTACAGCCTTCTGAACCCCTCTACAACCCTCTGAACCTCTGTACAGCCCTCTACACCCCTCTAGATTAGATTAGATTCAACTTTATTGTTGTTACAAAGGTACAAGTACAGGGTAACGACATACACCCCTCTTCAACCCTCTACACACCTATGAACCCCTCTACAGCCCTATGAACCCCTCTACAGCCCTATGAACCCCTCTACAGCCTTATAAACCCCTCTAAACTATGTGTGTGTGTATGTACGTGCATGAAAAATATGTATTAAAATAGTATAATTTTGTAGATGTAAAATGGGGAAGTAATTGAAATTAATATTGGTTTGGGCTGTGTGGTTAGGATGCATTTCCCTAGACTTGAAAAGATGTCAGTGTCAGTGTCACATTGATGGTTATATCATTCAGTATGCTGAACTTGATTGTGGTGTGTTGAAAGTGCTTTATTATAAAGTTCTGTCCAACCTACTCAGCCCTATCTCATCAAATTCATTTTCGAAACAGTGTCATTTTTGAGAGATGCCTTAGTGTCGTCTTAGTCAGCTCATTGATTTCATGTGAAGAGCTCCAGAATAGCAAGACAACATATTTAGTGTGTATATATATAGATAGAGAGACATTCTCAAAGAATACACATTGATGGGGGGGGGGGGGGGGGGGGGGTTCTTCCACTGTCCATCATCACAGTGTAAGATGTGTGATGTCTTTGTGTGAGACACAGCATAGAGCAGGTGTCCTCAGGGGGAGACAAGACCCTGGAGGATCAATCTAGTCATCACATCACTGCCAGGGGATTCTTTAACACTGCTCTGTCTTTGTTCTTCATCTTTAAATGCAGACATGTTGATAATAACCACCCTGCCTTTCAGGCGATCTGGCTGACTGGCATGCTGATCAGTCCTGGTAGGAGGACTTCAACCTTCACTTCCTGGGACTTTCACCTTTAACCGAATGGGGGAAAAAAACAGCATTTCTATGGCAACGTGCGCCACAATTTATCCACCCACCTAAAGTGTTCTTTGCCTAATTCAATCACGGCGATGACTGTCATAGGAATTTGGAAATAACCTCTTTTCAGTATTTCTCTGTTCACTTACACCAACATCCTTGGGAAATAGAAAATCTTTGACATGGGTCTTGTATAGGGTTCATTTGATGGCCAATCATAGAACATGCTGGAAGAAAAATAAATGTTCTCATCCAGCTACAAGTACACATAACCTTCGTCTTTAATGCTTTGTTCAGACACAGCAGCGTTCGTATTTTCGGACCATCAAGGTCCGATAATTTTTTTCCTTTAATTCCAACCTTAAGTTGGCTTCTCAAGTACTGCACTTTCAGCTCTCTTTTCAGACTCAGACAATACATCAATGGAAATAGATGCCATGGCAACAGGAAGATTGATATACTAAATGGAGTAAGTTCCCCATCGGACTGAGGAATCCTGTTTTTTTGGTTCCAGTAATTTAGTTGTTAACATGGTGGTTACAGTATATGTAATTACTCACAGTATGATAATAATGGCTGTACTGGTGGTTGAGTGGGAGGAATTTTGCCCACCAGGACAGAGCCAGGATTTGATTCCTGGCCAATGTTTTGAACATGAGTGCCCTTGTAATTTCCCCACTGTGGCACTAATAAGGGAATGTCTTTTTAATCCATTAAAAGAACCCACGTTCTCACAGGAACAGTGTAAGAAAAGATACCACTTCCATCCCTCTATGTATTGAACAGATTGAACTTCGGATGCAAAATGGTCCCTTGAATAAGCAACTGTTTTTCCAGATCTCCCTTTTAAAAATGCATTTATTTTTGTGGTAATTGTATTTAATGTATTTTTCTTATTCCGTGTTTTTCTTGGAAAACTCAACTCCACCCTTCCTTCCACGGACAATGTAATTGTGACTGACTCCTTTCTTACCGGTGAATAGTGGCATTGTGGTGAAATGGTACCACAATTTTTACAACCACAATTCCGTGGTACAAATGACTCCTCCTCTCGTTAGCATAGCTCACATCTATTGTCTGCCCAGGCCTAGCTAACCTCCCTCTCCTCCCCTCCTGTGTCCCTGTTTGTTCCTGTCTGATATCCGGTATAAAACCACTGCATCGATATCCAACTGATCTATCAAAATTCTGGTATTTCTTCATCATCTTTACATTTACTTGAAATGAACCTTTGTTTATAAATATCTCCATGTTACTGATCTGCAGAACATCCAAGAACTGTACCTAAAGATGAGACTGATTATTCAAATGCTGTTATACACTATTAATCCATAAGGTTTCCCTGACTCTCTTACCAAGTAGCTGGGCGGTGCCTCATTTATTAAATACTTAACAGATGAGGTATTCTACAAGAAAGGAGCAAACCTCCTTCCATTAACAGGAAGCAGTCCAGAGTCCAAGCAGCTACAATGTTGTATGACTGCTTAAAGGGAGTCAGGTAGCTGAGTGGCGTCGGGCGTCGGGCTTCTGATAATGATCAGAAGGTTCCTGGTTTGAACTTGTGCCAATATGACGTTATGTCCTTGGGCAAGGCACTTTACCCTACTCACCTCAGGGGGGAATGCCCCTGTACTTGCTATAAATCGCTCTGGATAAGAGCGTCTGATAAATGACTGAGTGTAAAGGGCTGAACGTGAAGAAATCTGTATGGGTTGAGGAATTGGGGGATATTTGTGAATCTAAAATCTAAAGTGAGATTACTGAAGCTGACCGGGGTGTGAAAGCCTGTAATCTCCCAGCATTAACCTACCATGTCCTAGAAAGATGTTGAATTTGTTAGAGATCATAAAAGCACCAACATTTCTGTGATGGGACCATCCTACCACATACTGACATCTTTAGAGGATCTGAAGTGCAGGCAGCCACTAGCCAGGCTGCCACTAGCCAGGCTGCCACTAGCCAGGCTGCCACTAGCCAGGCAGCCACAACCAGGCAGCCACTAGCCAGGCTGCCACTAGCCAGGCAGCCACTAGCCAGGCTGCCACTAGCCAGGCTGCCACTAGCCAGGCAGCCACTAGCCAGGCTGCCACTAGCCAGGCTGCCACAAGCCAGGCTGCCACTAGCCAGGCAGCCACTAGCCAGGCTGCAAATAGCCAGGCTGCCACTAGGCCCTGTACGACTGTTTCCCAGTAAATCTGAGTGATTCAGCAGAGTGAGAGAGGTTAGGGGGATGGGGGGTGGGGGGGTGGGGGGGTTCTGTAAAAACTGACATGCTGGTTTGACAGGATAAGAACAGAGGGCAGGGACAGAAAAGGGAAAAGAGTGAAGGAGAAACCATGGAGAGAGGGAAAGAAAAATGGCGAGAGAGAGAGGTGTGAAGGAAGGAAAATGGAGCGAGATGGAGATGGGAAATGAAAATTAACAACCAACTGCTGGGTCGAATAGACAGGGCAAGAGAGAGAGACAGAGAGTGAAAAAAAGAGAGGGAGAGGGAGATGGAGAGAGAGAGAGAGAGAGAGGGATATGGAGATGGAGTGCACACTTGGAGGGTAAAGGAGAGAGAGGACAGAGTCAGGATTGTCAGGATCTTTTTATTGGACTAGCTGTGGTCTGGGTGTTTAGATATAAAACCATGTAATTGGGACAGATCCAGTGCATCTCAAACAGTGGGATAGGAGGTCACACATTGGATTTGGTTCCCATGGGGATAGTAGGATTGTGGTGGATCTGTCCTCTCCCAGGGCACAGTGTGTGTGGTCAGGAGGGTACCAGACCCACCAGTCTAAGCTGCTCCAGCTTCTCCAGGGTCTCTTTAGTGTCAAACTGCCACTGTTTCACCTGCTCCACAGCAGTGAGGCCAGCCTGGACACACACACACACACACACATGATCGTCACATCAGGAACACACACACACACACACACGATTTTCACATCAGGAACACACGCACGCACGCACACACACACACACACACACACACACACACACACACACACACACACACACACACACACACACACACACACACACACACACACACACACACATGATTGTCACATCGGGAACACACACACACACACACACACACACATACACACACATGATCGTCACATCAGGAACACACACACACACACACAGCCATATAGCACAGGGTGTCTGAGGGCAGCGCAGGCTGTCTGAGGCCAGCGCAGGCTGTCTGAGGGCAGCGCAGGGTGTCTGAGGGCAGCACAGGCTGTCTGAGGGCAGCGCAGGCTGTCTGAGGGCAGCGCAGGGTGTCTGAGGGCAGCGCAGGGTGTCTGAGGGCAGCGCAGGGTGTCTGAGGGCAGCGCAGGCTATCTGAGGGCAGCGCAGGGTGGCTGAGGGCAGCGCAGGTTATCTGAGGGCAGCGCAGGGTGTCTGAGGGCAGCACAGGCCGTGTAGGACTCACATAGTTCTGGATCTTGGTGTCGGCTCCGGCCACGATGAGCAGGTGGACGATCTTGTACCTGTTGAGACGCACAGCGTCATGCAGAGCTGTGTCTCCCTCCTGGAACACAGAACATCTGCATCTTCAACCACAGCAGGCTTGTAGAACACAATGTGGAAACATGGCTTGTGGGCACAGGGCAAAGGCAAAACATTCAGCTGGATTACTAGAAAAAGCATATCTCCTGGTTCCCAGTGCCTGAAACACTGGGACACATGCTGGTTACATAGATGGTTACATAGGGTAGAATCCATCCACAAATAGACTGCTTGGTTGAGTGATGTCATGTCTACAGTGTAATGGATTATACATTAAACATGAATAAATGTAGCAGATGCTAAATGGGCAGGATGTGAACTGGTGATCTGTGGCTCTGCAGTCAAATCCTCAACAACTAAGCTGTTCCTGTGCTGAGCATGGATGCAGCATCTATCCTGCTACATGCTTTCTAATAAGCTTTGGAACACTGAGCGTATGGATGATGTGGTTCTAGTTAGCTGAGGGTTCAGAGAGCACTGGTACAGCTGCTGTGTTTAGTTAGCTGAGGGCTCAGAGAGCACAGGTACAGCTGCTGTGTTTAATGTGTTGAGGGTTTAGAGAGCACAGGTACAGCTGCTATGTTTAGTTAGCTGATGGTTTAGAGAGCACAGGTACAGCTGCTGTGTTTAGTTAGCTGAGGGTTTAGAGAGCACAGGTACAGCTGCTGTGTTTAGTTAGCTGAGGGCTCAGAAAGCACAGGTACAGCTGCTGTGTTTAGTTAGCTGAGGGTTTAGAGAGCACAGGTACAGCTGCTGTGTTTAGTTAGCTGAGGGCTCAGAGAGCACAGGTACAGCTGCTGTGTTTAGTTAGTTGAGGGTTTAGAGAGCACAGGTACAGCTGCTGTGTTTAGTTAGCTGATGGTTTAGAGAGCACAGGTACAGCTGCTGTGTTTAGTTAGTTGAGGGTTTAGAGAGCACAGGTACAGCTGCTGTGTTTAGTTAGCTGATGGTTTAGAGAGCACAGGTACAGCTGCTGTGTTTAGTTAGCTGATGGTTTAGAGAGCACAGGTACAGCTGCTGTGTTTAATTAGCTGAGGGCTCAGAGAGCACAGGTACAGCTGCTGTGTTTAGTTAGCTGAGGGTTTAGAGAGCACAGGTACAGCTGCTGTGTTTAGTTAGCTGATGGTTTAGAGAGCACAGGTACAGCTGCTGTGTTTAGTTAGCTGAGGGTTTAGAGAGCACAGGTACAGCTGCTGTGTTTAGTTAGCTGAGGGCTCTGAGAGCACAGGTACAGCTGCTGTGTTTATTTAGCTGAGGGTTTAGAGAGCACAGGTACAGCTGCTGTGTTTAGTTAGCTGAGGGCTCAGAGAGCACAGGTACAGCTGCTGTGTTTAGTTAGCTGAGGGCTCAGAGAGCACAGGTACAGCTGCTGTGTTTAGTTAGCTGAGGGTTTAGAGAGCACAGGTACAGCTGCTGTGTTTAGTTAGCTGAGGGTTTAGAGAGCACAGGTACAGCTGCTGTGTTTAGTTTGCTGAGGGTTTAGAGAGCACAGGTACAGCTGCTGTGTTTAGTTAGCTGAGGGTTTAGAGAGCACAGGTACAGCTGCTGTGTTTAGTTTGCTGAGGGTAACTGGGAGTTTGAGGAGCAGCTGTGCAGTTCAGGGTGGTACACAGGCAGCATGCTGTCTTACCCTGTCCTTGGCATTGATCTTGGCCCCGCTGGAGATCAGGAAATCCACCACATCAGCATGGCCCGTCCTGGTGGCCACGTGCAGAGGAGAGCTCATGGCCTGCACACACGCACACGCACACACACACACACACACACACACACACACACACACACACACACACACACACACACACACACACACACACATGCAGTACATTCCCACACGCGCACATACAGGACATTCACACTCACATATTCAGACACATTCACGCACACACACACACACATACAGTACATTCACACATACATTCATTCACACACACATTTACGCACACACATATTCAGACACACACACGCACACATACATTCACACAAACATTCACACAAACACACAAATGTATATATGTGAATGTCACTCTTTCACATGCTACATGAACAGCTCCTCAAACAAAAATTCACACACTCACAAACATGAATGATATATGAATACATGAACCAGATCAGACAGTAGAGTTGACAGGTAGAAGATGTGTGTATCAACACATGCAACACACATGCAACACACACACACTGACCCCTGACCTTGTGCACCCTCCCCCCACACACAGTAACCCCTGACCTTGTGCCCTCTCCCCCCACACACTTCCTCACCTTATCCCTGACATTGAGATCAGCTCCATGGCTGTGGAGGATTTTGAGTACGCCCAGCCTCCCTCCTCTGACAGCCCAGTGAACTGCTCTGGAGTCCAGCTGCAGACACACACAGAGCACTGGTCAGGCAGAACACATGGACCACTGGATACCAGACACACACATTTATACTTTGAACTCATTTTGCATTATGAATAAGGTTACCTTCTTAGTTATACTATACAGTATGAGTGCCATTATAATATATATGCTCAAATAGCAATGCAGCCATGTTGTTTAATCAGCTGAGCACCAAGGAAGACCTAGCAATGATTCTCTGTTAATAGTTGAGTATTTATAGCAAGGGCATAGAGCAGGGGGCAGGGGGGGTGGAGGGGGGGGGGTGATGATTAGGTCCCCACCAATGCCGAGACCAAACCTACGCCCTTGATTTATAGATACAGGATAATATAAACAGCAATCATAAATATATAAAAGCTACTTAAAGAAAAAATCCATCTGTTCAAATGTTAATGCTCTGTCCCACAGCTCTCTCACCCTGTCCTTCAGAGTGACGTCCGCCCCGTTCTCCAGAAGCTTCTGGATCACCATGATGTGGCCCTCCATGGACGCTCGGTGTAGAGCAGTCCTGTGCAGCTGAATACAGTTCAACACGGTCAGTCACACACACGGCACAAACGGTCAACAGTATCACAGCGCGTCAGCTGCTGCCTCTTCCTCATTATGCCTGCCGAGGTCTGAGGTTCGAGGGGTGACCTTGGGGCGTGGACGTACCTCATCACTTGCATTAGGGTCTCCACCGTCCGACAAATACTTCTCCACGACCTTCAGTTTGCCCAGGATGGCTGCGTTCATGAATTCATCTTTAGTCACCACATCTAGCTAAACACAGACACACACACACACACACACACACAAACACGCTCCTGTTTACAACGAGACACATCAGTTTACCAAGTTAAACAGATAAAGTTCTATGTATGAGCTGTGAACTGTTCTTACCACAGGCAGGTCCACAGGCCCCTTAGCTGAGGAAGCTTTCTTCCTGCTCTTCCTGTGGTGACGGAGCTCTGCAATGTTGTCAGCACCTCCCAGATCCACAATCTCACGACGAAGATCAAAGGAGTTCTTCCTCACTCGAGCTTCCCCCTGATAGAATCCACCATCATCAACAACATCAACAACAACATCATCGGCAACATCAACACCACCTTGACCACCATCACCTTCACCACCAACACCACCACCATCATCACCACCATCACCACGGTCACCAACACTACCACCATCACCACCAACACCACCACCATCATCACCACCATCACCACCATCACCACGGTCACCAACACTACCACCATCACCACCAACACCACCACCATCATCTCCACCATCACCACTGTCACCAACACTACCACCATCACCACCATCACCACCATCACCACCACCACCATCACCACCACTGTTATCATCATCATCATCATCATCACCACCATCACCCCCACTGTTACCATCATCATCACCACCATCACCCCCACTGTTATCATCATCATCATCATCACCACCATCATCACCACCATCACCCCCACTGTTATCATCATCATCATCACCACCATCATCACCACCAACACCACCACAATCACCATCACCAACACCACCATCACCACCATCACCACCACTACCATCACCACCAACAAGACCACCATCCAACACCACCATCACCACCATCATCACCATCATCACCACCAACGCCACCATCACCACCACCACCATCACCACCAACAAGACCACCATCACCAACAACACCACCACCGTCACCACCAACAAGACCACCATCACCACCACCAGCATCACCACCATCACCACAAACAACACCACCATCACCAACACCAGAAGCAGCAGCAGTATGATCCTGGTCAAATGACAGGTTTACTAGAACAGGGAAGACCTTTGTGGCCTGGTGTCTGTCTTAATTGGTCATTAGCTCATCCAGTAATGAGCCGTTGCCTAGGGGACCCCAGAAGAATGCCAGTCCCATTAGAGAGATGTGGAGGGGCATGAGATGAGGGTGAGGGGGTCTCTTCACACCCCTCCTCAGGCAGGGCAGCGGCTCTGCACAGAGACGGCTCATCAGACGTTGGTTATCTCCTGCAGTTTGCTAGTTTATCTTCCCAGGGCTGGTATCAACGCTGTACACATGGTCCGGATGGAGGGGCAATGAGGGCAGGATGGGAGGGGCAGTGAGGGCAGGATGGGAGGGGCAATGAGGGCAGGATGGGAGGGGCAGTGAGGGCAGGATGGGAGGGGCAGTGAGGGCAGGAGGGGAGGGGCAATGAGGGCAGGATGGGAGGGGCAGTGAGGGCAGGATGGGAGGGGCAGTGAGGGCAGGATGGGAGGGGCAGTGAGGGCAGGAGGGGAGGGGCAATGAGAGCAGGATGGGAGGGGCAGTGAGGGCAGGATGGGAGGGGCAGTGAGGGCAGGAGGGGAGGGGCAATGAGGGCAGGATGGGAGGGGCAGTGAGGGCAGGAGGGGAGAGGTGATGAGGGCAGGATGGGAGGGGCAGTGAGGGCAGGAGGGGAGGGGCAATGAGGGCAGGATGGGAGGGGCAGTGAGGGCAGGAGGAGACGGGCAGGGAGGGCAGGATGGGAGGGGCAGTGACGGCAGGATGGGAGGGGCAGTGAGGGCAGGAGGGGAGGGGCAGTGAGGGCAGGAGGGGAGGGGCAGTAAGGGCAGGAGGGGAGAGGTGATGAGGGCAGGATGGGAGGGGCAGTGAGGGCAGGAGGGGAGAGGCGATGAGGGCAGGATGGGAGGGGCAGTGAGGGCAGGAGGAGACGGGCAGGGAGGGCAGGATGGGAGGGGCAGTGACGACAGGATGGGAGGGGCAGTGAGGGCAGGAGGGGAGGGGCAGTGAGGGCAGGAGGGGAGGGGCAGTGAGGGCAGGAGGGGAGAGGTGATGAGGGCAGAATGGGAGGGGCAGTGAGGGCAGGAGGGGAGAGGTGATGAGGGCAGGATGGGAGGGGCAGTGAGGGCAGGAGGGGAGGGGCGATGAGGGCAGGATGGGAGGGGCAGTGACGGCAGGATGGGAGGGGCAGTGAGGGCAGGAGGGGAGGGGCAGTGAGGGCAGGAGGGGAGGGGCAGTGAGGGCAGGAGGGGAGAGGTGATGAGGGCAGGATGGGAGGGGCAGTGAGGGCAGGAGGGGAGAGGTGATGAGGGCAGGATGGGAGGGGCAGTGAGGGCAGGAGGGGAGAGGTGATGAGGGCAGGATGGGAGGGGCAGTGAGGGCAGGATGGGAGGGGCAGTGAGGGCAGGAGGGGAGAGACAATGAGGGCAGGATGGGAGGGGCAGTGACAGCAGGATGGGAGGGGCAGTGAGGGCAGGAGGGGAGGGGCAGTGAGGGCAGGAGGGGAGGGGCAGTGAGGGCAGGAGGGGAGAGGTGATGAGGGCAGGATGGGAGGGGCAGTGAGGGCAGGAGGGGAGAGGCGATGAGGGCAGGATGGGAGGGGCAGTGAGGGCAGGAGGGGAGAGGCAATGAGGGCAGAATGGGAGGGGCAGTGAGGGCAGGAGGGGAGAGGCAATGAGGGCAGGATGGAAGGGGCAGTGACAGCAGGATGGGAGGGGCAGTGAGGGCAGGAGGGGAGGGGCAGTGAGGGCAGGAGGGGAGGGGCAGTGAGGGCAGGAGGGGAGAGGTGATGAGGGCAGGATGGGAGGGGCAGTGAGGGCAGGAGGGGAGGGGCGATGAGGGCAGGATGGGAGGGGCAGTGACGGCAGGATGGGAGGGGCAGTGAGGGCAGGAGGGGAGGGGCAGTGAGGGCAGGAGGGGAGGGGCAGTGAGGGCAGGAGGGGAGAGGTGATGAGGGCAGGATGGGAGGGGCAGTGAGGGCAGGAGGGGAGAGGTGATGAGGGCAGGATGGGAGGGGCAGTGAGGGCAGGAGGGGAGAGGTGATGAGGGCAGGATGGGAGGGGCAGTGAGGGCAGGATGGGAGGGGCAGTGAGGGCAGGAGGGGAGAGACAATGAGGGCAGGATGGGAGGGGCAGTGACAGCAGGATGGGAGGGGCAGTGAGGGCAGGAGGGGAGGGGCAGTGAGGGCAGGAGGGGAGGGGCAGTGAGGGCAGGAGGGGAGAGGTGATGAGGGCAGGATGGGAGGGGCAGTGAGGGCAGGAGGGGAGAGGCGATGAGGGCAGGATGGGAGGGGCAGTGAGGGCAGGAGGGGAGAGGCAATGAGGGCAGAATGGGAGGGGCAGTGAGGGCAGGAGGGGAGAGGCAATGAGGGCAGGATGGAAGGGGCAGTGAGGGCAGGATGGGAGAGGCAGTGAGGGCAGGATGAGAGGAGCAAGGAAGGCAGAAGGGGAGGGGCAGGGAGGGCAGGAGAGGATGGGTCAGGAGATGTGGAGAATAGACAGCACAAGAGAGGGAGGGAGAGTCAGGAGAGAGAGGGCCATGGCAGGGTGCCTCAGGTGTTGTATGATAACGTCAGCAATTACAGCCTGCAACATTCACAACATGTGATCTTGATGCCATTGTTATGGAGAGGGTATTCTGTATGAAGGGCTGTAGGCAGGTTCTGGCTCAGTGTGTGTGTGTTAAGGAGAATGTTCTGTATGAAGGGCTGTAGGCAGGGTCTGGCTCAGTGTGTGTGTGTGTCTTGTGACACTTTAAATGTGACGGCTCGCAGCAACTGTTAGCAGTATAACGAAGGATAACATACCACAGATACGATCAACTCTCATGACGTTTAGCAAACAAACACATTCCTGAGATTCCTCTTTGTTACCTGAATGGCGGCAACTATTGGGTTGGTGGGTTCACCATTTTTCTCTTCCTCTTTGGGTGAATCTTCTGTGATATGACCCAGTTTCAAGGCACGGGCCTTGTGACGCTAACAAGCAAACAAGAGAGTCCTGAGTAAACAGCTACACACACACAGACAAGCAAACAGTCAAGAACCAAAACTTGAAATACAAAAAATGCGAAACGAATCAGTAATTGGCTTTAGATAGGCTAACTCTCACTTTGACGGAAAGCCATAGATCTCGAAATAACTAGAACAAAGACGTATTGAGTTCTGTGTCTGATGTCAAAGAAATTGTGTTTAATGTGAGATTAGCTGCGATGATTGAAACACACAGACCTGAAAATAGCTGCAGTGGAAAAAAGGCTGCAGTTAATTTGAATCTAAATCTGTGAATGTCAAACATGTCAGATGGGAAAGATGCTTGTTGTGAACGTCAACTGCTTTAGTATGGTGACAATGACACCATCTGTTATCTTATTAAATATCATCAAGAACAAGTTTCTATTAGAAATAATTGTAATACATTTGGATGTGGCTCACGGACAATAACATGAAGTTTATTGAGCTTAACTGATATCAGAAGCCAAACTTTTAATGACAATTCTTTAAGATGAAGTTGAATAAAAATAGAGAAAGCAGAACTAAGATTTACCAGTCAATTTGGATTTGAATCTTTACTCAGGCAAGATCCACTATAACGTTATAGAGTGTTGGGGTTTGTACTGGACTGGTACATCAGCACCGGAAACAGTTAAAAAGCTAAAACTATTTCAGAAGTGAGCGTATATGGAGTTCTGCACAGACGGGTCATTTAGGACCACAGCTGAGTATATCTGGGTTCGCTTGTGTGTGTGTGTGTGTGTGTGTGTGTGTGTGTGTGTGTGTGTGTGTATGAGTGTGTGTGCATGTGATGTGCCTGTAGTGAGGAGTACGGTTCTGGATGGTTTCAGTGGGGATCCAATGTTTTTCAAAGGGCAGACAAGTCACGTTGGTTGTCTTGGTGACAAACAGGCTTCTGTCCCAAGGTTGAACCCATATCTAGTGTGTGAGTCTGTCTTTTATGCACTCTTTCTGTTTTGACTTGACTGAATACATTTATGTAAATCATTTGTATAATAATTTGTATTTTATTCTATGGTATTACAAAATAAATGGAGCAGCAAACTATACATTTCATGTTACGGATATCAAAATAACAAAGGAGTGGTTTAAATATATTTGCCACATAACAAAGATTTCCAACGTCCTTAAGGTCGAGATGAGGAGCGACTACATTGTCACCAGTTCCCCAGTTCATTTAAAGGCTGTATTTGACAGTGTGCCGTCCAGGATGCAATGTAAACTCACGAGGCTCACGAACAAGACTTCTCACCTGTTTTTTCATGTTCTCCAGGTGGATCCTCTGGCTGGGTGTGTCCAGGGCCCGCGCCAGCTGGCCCTCCATCACAGCAGCGTCAGGTACGAGCGCCTCGGGGACTCTGCTACTTTGGTTCGTTCTTGAACACTGTTCCGTCTGCCTCCGTCCAGCTTGATGAGCAGCTCAGATGAAGCGTCTCTGTTTATCTGCGGTGTGTGTGTGTGTGTCAGGTGTGTGTGTGTCAGGTGTGTGTGTTCCCTAATCCGGATGGTGTTCTGTGTTTGTATGAATGTTTGACCTTAAAACAGCTCTGCTATGGAATCCTGTGCTTTAATGATGAGGTCTCCTGTCCTTTTACTTCCTGGTTGGAATGCTGGGCTCATGGTGTAACACTGTGTAACCCCGGGAGACAGCTGTGTGTGACGGTGTGTGTGTGTGTCATGTGTGTGTCATTTATGAATGTGTGTGTGTGTGCATGCCCACCAGCATACGTAGCAGCCTTAACTGGCTGCTACTGTGACACTTTCAGTACCCCTGCCACTGCATGTGCACACACACACACACACACACACACACACACACACACACACACACAGTCACCTCTCTCAGGTCACCAGAGGAACATTGGTTCCACAGTGTGCAGGTTCTGACCCCAGAGTCAGTCCACTGAGCTCTGGCCTTCACAAGCCTTTCGGCCCCGTAAACACTCTGTTTAGAAGGATTATGTTATTTATAAGTATTTCATGAGTGTCAAGTGATACCTTGTAAATACCTTCCTGGTTCAGACAACTGCCAACAGCTACCAATCACAGAACAGATCATAAGACCTTCCTCTGAGAATACACTTTGACACATTAGCATATCTGTTGAGCAAGAACACAAATTCAAGTTATTTGGATGTTTGAAACATCACACACACACACACACACACACACACACACACACACACACACACACACACACACACACACACACACACACACACACACACACACACACACACACACACACACACACACACACATCAACAGTACTTAGGAATGACTGCTGGACCTGATGTTAGTTTCCTCTGAGATCACAATGACTCTTATTGAGGGACTTGTTGGTCAGTTGTAGATGTTTTTTTTCCTACAAGTACAGTCTTGCACGTTTGAGGTTCATGTTGTTTAATTGTAACTTTTTTAACTGAACGCTCTTGTGGTTCTTCCCTTTGGCACTTACTTGGTTTCTCAAAATGTTGTGCTTCATAATCTGACTACCTGCAATGTATGGGGGGTCTGTCAAGCTGCTGTGATCACTGACCGATGCTCTTTTGTAAAGCTCTCTCTTCGAACTCACTTTGGATAGAAGCGTCTGCTAAATGAATATTTATTTATTTATAGTTATTAAAAAGGTGTCATCGTTTAAAAATAACATATTTTTTTTTGCCCACAAACCTTTGATCAGTGTTTTGGTTCTCAGGTAAACCCAGCCTAAACACACACACACACACACACACACACACACACACTTTCCTTTATGAGGGTGTCCAGTAAACCAATAAGTAACTGATTAAAAGGTGCGACAGCCAGCGAGAAGACAGAGTCCGCTTCTTTCTGTGTGTGTGTGTGTGTGTGCTAGTGTTTGTACGTGTGTCCTTCTGTGTTTGTGTGTGAGAGAGAGTGTTCTTAACACAGACCTTGGATCAGGGAACCCTCCCCCTGTACCAGAGGAGGAAGTTTCTTGTCAAAACATCAAACTGACCTGAGGTCTTGTAACTGGAGCTGCAGCAGTGGACACAGCTGCCTCACGTGACAACAGAGAAGGCTGGCGGCCATTTTTTCCGGACAGGGGAGTGAAGGCTTTGTGTTGCCTTCCTGTCGTTCACCTCGCAGTGAAAGGAGCCCTGATCCAACATCATCTGATGACACTCACCAGGCTGAATCACTCCTCCAGATCACCTCCTCCAGACCTCTGCCTCAGACCAGGCTGTGTTTGAAGTTCATCTGGTCTATCAAGGTAATAATAAGCAAAAAGTTTGATGTTTCTTATGGTCGTATGCTTAGTGTGTGCCTGACTTAACCATTAACTGAAAGGCTCCAAATCTAGCAGATCCTCTGTCAGGTGTTTTGGATACTCAGAGATCAGGAATCGTTCCAGACTCCAGACCAGAAGGAGGGGCTGACCAGAGGGGGGGGGGTTACCCTGGCAGAGGAACAACACTGAGGGCAAACAGGAAGTAACGGCACTGCTGCCGCCGGAGGAGCCGTGGGGGTTGCGGGGGGGGGGGGGGTGGTTGCCATGGTGACCCTGAAGCGTCTGAGCGAGGTGGATCCTGAGGACAGGTGCCCCCTGTTAGCAGAGCTGGAGTCTCTCCAGGTCTCCCCTGGCAACCACCACCACACCAGGAAACCTGAGAACAGAGAACTCCTACTCAGCAGGTGTGTGTGCTGTCTGTTAGGGTGTGTGTGTGTGTGCCTTGTCTGTGTGTGCGGAGGGTGTGTATGGGGTGCATGTGGGTGTGGGTAGGTGTGTGTGTACTGTGTGTGTGTTTGTGTATGGCATGCATTCATGGTTTGTCATTGTGTGTGGGTTGGTGTGTGTGTGTGTGTGATGTGTGTCTAAAGGGTATGGAGAGTCTTTGTGCTTGCATCTATGTGCAGTTTTGTTTGTTTTGTGGGGGGTGCACGTGTGTGTGTGTGTGTGTGTCTGTGTGTGTGTGTGTGTGTGTGTGTTAACATCAGTGTTTTCCCCAGGACTAACAACCTGGCCCTGAGTCTGATGTTACTGCTGGGATGTTACTCTGCTGTCCTCATCCCTGAACTCATCCCCTCCAACAAGCTGTCCTCCACAGCGAGCAGCCTGACACCAAAAGATCAGGTACTGAACACACACCAAGACATCAGGTACTGAACACACACCAAGAGATCAGGTACTGAACACACACCAATACATCAGGTACTGAACACATACCAAGAGATCAGGTACTGAACACACACCAAGACATCAAAACTGAACACACACCAAGACATCAGGTACTGAACACACACCAAGACATCAGGTACTGAACACACACCAAGAGATCAGGTACTGAACACATACCAAGACATCAGGTACTGAACACACACCAAGACATCAGGTACTGAACACACACCAAGACATCAGGTACTGAACACACACCAAGAGATCAGGTACTGAACACACACCAAGACATCAGGTACTGAACACACACCAAGACATCAGGTACTGAACACACACCAAGACATCAGGTACTGAACACACACCAAGAGATCAGGTACTGAACACACACACACCAAGACATCAAAACTGAACACACACCAAGACATCAGGTACTGAACACACACCAAGAGATCAGGTACTGAACACACACCAAGACATCAGGTACTGAACACACACCAAGACATCAGGTACTGAACACACACCCAGACATCAGGTACTGAACACACACCAAGACATCAGGTACTGAACACACACCAAGGTATCAGGTACTGAACACACACACACCAAGACATCAGGTACTGAACACACACCAAGACATCAGGTACTGAACACACACCAAGACATCAGGTACTGAACACACACCAAGACATCAGGTACTGAACACACACACCAAGAGATCAGGTACTGAACACACACACACCAAGACATCAGGTACTGAACACACACACCAAAAGATCTGGTACTGAGCACACACACACACCAAGAGATCAGGTACCGTACACACACACACACACACACACACACACACACACACACACACACACACACACACACACACACCAAGAGATCAGGTACTGAGCACACACACACCCACACACAAGGCTATTATCACTGATTATAAATCCTTTTGGAGGGTTTCTGCTAAAAGCAAAATGGATGTGTAATTCTTTCTCTTTGCTTGTTTTCACTTGATCCCTCCCTCCCTCCCTCCCTCATCTTCTTCCCACCTCCTCCACTCCCCCCCCCTCCCACCACTCTCCAGGCCTTGCTGAACCGCTCGTCCTCCCTGCTCTCTGCAGCCTGCCAGGCAGACTGGTGTGTGAGTCGCCTGCGCTCTCTGGCCTGCTCCCAGGACCTCCAGAACATCCCTGTCTTCCTCCAGCAGGCCCACAGGCCCGTGCCCTGGGAACATGCTCCTCCGCTGGGGCTGCAGGGCAGCGAGGAGTCCCTGGTCCTCGCCCTGGCCTCCATCCCTAAGCCGGGCCTGCCCGCCCACCTGGCAGGAAGGGGGGGCGCGGGGGGCTGCAGGCGCTGTGTGGTGGTGGGCAGTGGAGGGGTGCTCCACGGAAGCCATCTTGGATCTCACATCGACCAGTATGACATCATCATCAGGTGACACCATAGCTGCTGAAGCGTTGATTAGGACGTAGGTGTTGACTGTGTGTTAGATGCAGTGCCCTGTGTCACTTTATCTACAAATATGTAACACGTATAGCAACAATAATGTCCACAACACATATATCAATTCATATGTGAAGAATCTACTCTAGAAGCTTCCAGTTCTTTTGAGAATTCTCTGGTGTAACTTCCTGTTTGCTCCCCTCCCAAAGGATGAATAACGCACCGGTGTGTGGGTTTGAGCGGGACGCAGGTTCCAGGACCACCATCCGCCTCATGTATCCAGAGGGAGCCCCTCATTCCCCCAGAGAGTACCTGCACAACCCCCTGGTAGCTCTGGTGGTCTTCAAAAGCTTGGATCTGGACTGGCTCACCTCCATCATCACCAAACAGCCTCTGGTGGGTATGGGGGGGGGGGGGGGGTAGGTTAATACCAACTGGCACAGCAAGAACATGTGTCACTTCAATGTTTGCTTCACTTCTTCTGCGCGTGGGTATGCAGAGCTTCTGGTCCAAGCTGTGGTTCTGGAGAGAGGTGGTGGAGGACATTCCTCTGGGCCCAGAGAACTTCCAGATCCTCAACCCTGAGATCCTGCAGAGGACGGGCCTGGTCCTCCAGAGCTACACCCAGCAGGACAGAACGGTCAGAGGCATGTTGTCATAGGTGCTCAGCCAATGGGCTCTCTGATAAGACATTCACATACATGTATACTGAAGACGTGAAAGACGTTCGTGAAATTTGAATCCTTTAAGGTTCCTTAAGTCGTGAATGTTATCACAATATGAACACCCAACATGTCATTAGAGAATGTAAATACTTATGTCATGAATGTCCATAGAATCTGAATACTGAGGATGTCAACACCCAGGAAATTTGAGTACTTTCTACGTCATGAATGTTCAGTTATGAATACTTACATCATAGATGGTCAGAGAATCTGAATACTCAGTGTCATGAACATTTGTGCTCATATGAATAGACTTTCAGACATTCATTCTGGAAAACAATGAATACAGGTATATAGTATAATATAAAAGTATTACTGATGGCATACATTAAACCTTCATACATTAAACCTTCATATGAATGAATACTGATGTCACAGACTTTCTACACTACCTGGTTTGGACACACCTTCCCTTTCAAATGAATGGGACAATATGTCCAAACTTTGACTGGTAGTGTATGTATAAATATATACATATGCATGTATAAGCAGATGTCTCCTTACCTCTCTCACTGTTCTTATCGCTCTCCCTCCCTCCCTCCCTCCCTCCCTCCCTCCCTCCCTCCCTCCCTCCCTCCCTCCCTCCCTCGCTCCCTGACTCTCCCCCTTCATCTCTCTCTCCCTCTCTCTCTCTCTTCACCACCACACACTCTCTCTCCCCCTCCCCTCATCATAGTGTGTCTGTGTGTCCCCTCCCCCTCCCCCCTCCAGATGGTGCCCACCCTAGGGGCCAGTGCTGTGGTCATGGCCCTGCAACTGTGTGACCAGGTCAGCCTGGCCGGCTTCGGATACGACCTGCAGCATCCTGGAGCCAGACTGCACTACTACGAGTCTCTACGCATGGATGCCATCAAGGCCCAGGTCAGCGCACGCACACGCACGCACACACACGCACACTAGCACACATTTACCATCAAACACACGCTGCACACTAGCGGAGGGCCACAGTCAAACTGAAGCCACAGTGTTCTCTGTGATGGTTAATCAGCCGTTCTGCGTTCCTGTCAGGTGGTCCATGATGTCAGCGCCGAGAAGCTCTTCCTGCGGGAGCTGGTGGCCGCAGGGGCGGTCAGCGACCTCACAGGGGCGCTGTGAAGCGGGCAGAGCGATGCCACTATCGGCCCTCCTTCCCCTCCAGACCTGCCCGCCCCCCAGCCTCGACGCCCCTCCTCAGGCTAACACCGCGGGGGAGGGGGGAGGGAGGACAACGCTGTACCGGAGCTAGCTCCTCCTCTCTTCCCTGTTCTCCCTGAAACTCTCCCTCCCTTCAGGCTTGGGGGAGGGGGGGGGGGGAAGGACCCGTGTGATGTTCCAGAAGCTCGTTCTCAGTACCCGTCTGTTTGAATCAGAACGAGCTCAGAAAGTTTTGAATTTGTATTGTGGTCACACCGGTGTTCTTTTTAAAGATAATAAACAGATTTGATCATCACTGAGGATCTTCATGGAATGTTTTGCTGTATCCTCATCATTTCCTATTACAGAACATCAAAGCCAGACTGGGACACTGAAGAAATGGTTTCACAAAACCAAACAGCAAGACTGACAATGTTCAATAATGGACTGTATTAGATACGGTTCAATACAAAATATTAAAGACAAAATATACACAACGTACAGTATTTATAATGCAAATATATCTCGAAAAATAATTACAGGTTGTATTTTTCTACACACAAACGATGCAGCATTCTACGCAAAGATCTAAAGACCACCTATCTGAAGAACCTTGTACAAAGAGCTGCACATCCATTTACTCATGAAAGCCCCTTTCTCCCTGGCTTTGTGTATTGCTGTGCACGGCTAGTCATGCTACACAGCTGCCATGCATCTTCTAATGACACATGCACGACCGAGCTTTAGCTTACATAACCTTCAAAGTCTAGCCAGAGTGTTTACTGTTCATAAAACAGAAACCTTCGTAAGAAAGCGGTCGCACAATCGACAGTGAAACACAACTGAGTCCAAAGGAACTTGGACAGGAGGTCGTGTTGTGTTTGTCGTTCGCGTTTCAGGTTGAAGTGATGTTCTAGCCCCTAACGCGACGATGGTGCTCATCAGGAAACTTCACTATCTTTCTCAGGAAAGATAAAGAAACCGACAAGGTTGTTGTACTGCAGAGCCTGGACAATACATGGGGACACAATCCTGCCTTGCGTATACTAATATAATACTCTGAGAGCTACAGTGCACTGGAGCAGTTCAAGGGATCAGAGAGAGAAAGAGAGGGAGGGGGGAGCGAGGGAGGGGGACAAAAAGAAGGGGAAAGGAAGTGAGAAATGACAGTGTGCTTTTAGAGCTTGCACGTGTGTGTGTGTGTGTGTGTGTGTGTGTTCATGCGTTTGTCTAGAGCAGTGAGAGGACATGTTTGCATGTGTGTGTGTGTGTGTGTGACTGTTCTTGTGTGTATGTCTGC
>CM059293.1:13750000-13787500 GCA_030340665.1 Neosalanx taihuensis | reverse complement strand
CCTCCTTGAGCGTGACCTCCAGGAAGACTCTGCACGGGGTCGCAGGGTCAGGGGGAGGGGCCTGCAGGGTCTGCAGGCTGTCTTCAGCCATCTGGATGTTATGAAAACATCACATGTTATTGAAGAACACCGTACAGGTTATGTTATCACCTAAGACCTCAGAGTATTCAAATGTTACATGTTATTAAAACAATACAGTATTGAAACTTCACCATAGAAAACAACCCTATATAACATGCTGTAAGATATGATGATGCTGGCTTAAAGGCCTGACACAGAGCTGGAACACAGAGCTGGAACACACCTGTATGTCTGGATCAACAAACTCAAACACTGGAGTACTCCTGTCATCCTGTTCTGGTCTGCCTGGTTACAGAGATACATGTGGGGGGGGGGGGGGGGAGGGAGGGACAATGAGAGAGAGAGACAGATGAAGGTATGATCAACACAGGTAGGCATGTGAGGCAGCAGTGGTAGGGGGGGACACAGCAGCAGTGGTAGGGGGACACAGCAGCAGTGGTAGGGGGGGACACAGCAGCAGTGGTAGGGGGGGGACACAGCAGCAGTGGTAGGGGGGGGGACACAGCAGCAGTGGTAGGGGGGGCACAGCAGCAGTGGTAGGGGGGGGACACAGCAGCAGTGGTAGGGGGGGACACAGCAGCAGTGGTAGGGGGACACAGCAGCAGTGGTAGGGGGACAGCAGCAGTAGTAGGGGGGGGACACAGCAGCAGTGGTAGGGGGGGGACACAGCAGCAGTGGTAGGGGGACACAGCAGCAGTGGTAGGGGGACAGCAGCAGTAGTAGGGGTGGGACACAGCAGCAGTGGTAGGGGGACACAGCAGCAGTAGTAGGGGGGGGACACAGCAGCAGTGGTAGGGGGGGGACACAGCAGCAGTGGTAGGGGGACACAGCAGCAGTGGTAGGGGGACACAGCAGCAGTGGTAGGGGGGGACACAGCAGCAGTGGTAGGGGGGGACACAGCAGCAGTGGTAGGGGGACACAGCAGCAGTGGTAGGGGGACACAGCAGCAGTGGTAGGGGGACACAGCAGCAGTGGTAGGGGGACACAGCAGCAGTGGTAGGGGGGGACACAGCAGCAGTGGTAGGGGGGGACACAGCAGCAGTGGTAGGGGGACACAGCAGCAGTGGTAGGGGGACACAGCAGCAGTGGTAGGGGGGGCAGCAGCAGTGGTAGGGGGGGCAGCAGCAGTGGTAGGGGGGGACAGCAGCAGTGGTAGGGGGACACAGCAGCAGTGGTAGGGGGGGACACAGCAGCAGTGGTAGGGGGGGACACAGCAGCAGTGGTAGGGGGACACAGCAGCAGTGGTAGGGGGGGACACAGCAGCAGTGGTAGGGAGGGGACACAGCAGCAGTGGTAGGGGGACACAGCAGCAGTGGAAGGGGGGGACACAGCAGCAGTGGTAGGGGGACACAGCAGCAGTGGTAGGGGGACACAGCAGCAGTGGTAGGGGGACACAGCAGCAGTGGTAGGGGGGGACACAGCAGCAGTGGTAGGGGGACACAGCAGCAGTGGTAGGGGGACACAGCAGCAGTGGTAGGGGGGGACACAGCAGCAGTGGTAGGGGGACACAGCAGCAGTGGTAGGGGGGGGACACAGCAGCAGTGGTAGGGGGACACAGCAGCAGTGGTAGGGGGACACAGCAGCAGTGGTAGGGGGACACAGCAGCAGTGGTAGGGGGACACAGCAGCAGTGGTAGGGGGACACAGCAGCAGTGGTAGGGGGGGACACAGCAGCAGTGGTAGGGGGGGACACAGCAGCAGTGGTAGGGGGACACAGCAGCAGTGGTAGGGGGGGACACAGCAGCAGTGGTAGGGGGACACAGCAGCAGTGGTAGGGGGGGACACAGCAGCAGTGGTAGGGGGGGACACAGCAGCAGTGGTAGGGGGACACAGCAGCAGTGGTAGGGGGGGACACAGCAGCAGTGGTAGGGGGGGACACAGCAGCAGTGGTAGGGGGGGACACAGCAGCAGTGGTAGGGGGGGACACAGCAGCAGTGGTAGGGGGGGACACAGCAGCAGTGGTAGGGGGGGGACACAGCAGCAGTGGTAGGGGGACACAGCAGCAGTGGTAGGGGGACACAGCAGCAGTGGTAGGGGGGGACACAGCAGCAGTGGTAGGGGGGGACACAGCAGCAGTGGTAGGGGGACACAGCAGCAGTGGTAGGGGGGGACACAGCAGCAGTGGTAGGGGGGGACACAGCAGCAGTGGTAGGGGGACACAGCAGCAGTGGTAGGGGGGGACACAGCAGCAGTGGTAGGGGGGGACACAGCAGCAGTGGTAGGGGGGGACACAGCAGCAGTGGTAGGGGGGGACACAGCAGCAGTGGTAGGGGGACACAGCAGCAGTGGTAGGGGGGGACACAGCAGCAGTGGTAGGGGGACACAGCAGCAGTGGTAGGGGGGGACACAGCAGCAGTGGTAGGGGGGGACACAGCAGCAGTGGTAGGGGGACACAGCAGCAGTGGTAGGGGGGGACACAGCAGCAGTGGTAGGGGGGGACACAGCAGCAGTGGTAGGGGGGGACACAGCAGCAGTGGTAGGGGGGGACACAGCAGCAGTGGTAGGGAGGGGACACAGCAGCAGTGGTAGGGGGACACAGCAGCAGTGGTAGGGGGACACAGCAGCAGTGGTAGGGGGACACAGCAGCAGTGGTAGGGGGGGACACAGCAGCAGTGGTAGGGGGGGACACAGCAGCAGTGGTAGGGGGGGACACAGCAGCAGTGGTAGGGGGACACAGCAGCAGTGGTAGGGGGGGACACAGCAGCAGTGGTAGGGGGACACAGCAGCAGTGGTAGGGGGACACAGCAGCAGTGGTAGGGGGACACAGCAGCAGTGGTAGGGGGGGACACAGCAGCAGTGGTAGGGGGGGACACAGCAGCAGTGGTAGGGGGACACAGCAGCAGTGGTAGGGGGGGACACAGCAGCAGTGGTAGGGGGGGACACAGCAGCAGTGGTAGGGGGGGACACAGCAGCAGTGGTAGGGGGGGACACAGCAGCAGTGGTAGGGGGACACAGCAGCAGTGGTAGGGGGGGACACAGCAGCAGTGGTAGGGGGACACAGCAGCAGTGGTAGGGGGACACAGCAGCAGTGGTAGGGGGACACAGCAGCAGTGGTAGGGGGGGACACAGCAGCAGTGGTAGGGGGGGACACAGCAGCAGTGGTAGGGGGACACAGCAGCAGTGGTAGGGGGGGACACAGCAGCAGTGGTAGGGGGGGACACAGCAGCAGTGGTAGGGGGACACAGCAGCAGTGGTAGGGGGGGACACAGCAGCAGTGGTAGGGGGGGACACAGCAGCAGTGGTAGGGGGACACAGCAGCAGTGGTAGGGGGGGACACAGCAGCAGTGGTAGGGGGGGACACAGCAGCAGTGGTAGGGGGGGACACAGCAGCAGTGGTAGGGGGACACAGCAGCAGTGGTAGGGGGGGACACAGCAGCAGTGGTAGGGGGACACAGCAGCAGTGGTAGGGGGACACAGCAGCAGTGGTAGGGGGACACAGCAGCAGTGGTAGGGGGGGACACAGCAGCAGTGGTAGGGGGGGACACAGCAGCAGTGGTAGGGGGGGACACAGCAGCAGTGGTAGGGGGGGACACAGCAGCAGTGGTAGGGGGGGACACAGCAGCAGTGGTAGGGGGGGACACAGCAGCAGTGGTAGGGGGGGACACAGCAGCAGTGGTAGGGGGGACACAGCAGCAGCTACCTGAACTGGCCGAGTCTGTAGGAGAAGATTGGCCGTCTGTGGGAGAAGTTTTTGGGGTGTAGAAGATCTCAGGACCAGACGTGTTCTCCACATCCTGCACGCACACACACACACACACACACTCATCAGGAAGTCCAGGTGGACAGACGGACAGACAGACGAGGTGGCGGAGCAGTGGGAGGACGCTGCTGACCTCTGGGTTCGAGTCATCCAGGTCGATGTTGCTAGGATACAGGTTCTGCACTATGACGATGAGGGCCAGGAGGTCGGAGGAGGTGAGGTTGCTGGCATTACGACTGGAGAGGACGGAGGGATGACATGAAACAGGTGACAGAATATGGACCCTAAAGTAGCGTGTTAACCTTGAGTATAGTGTTCATAGTCTGGTTACTGCTACCTGTTGAAGTGATGTTAGCCTAGCTGTTCTGTACATAGACTCATGACCATCAGCGGTTGAGATATTTAATAGTCTAATGATCATACTCAACATGGAGAAAAAGAACAGAGACAAGTGACAACTTTTACTAAAGTCAAATGCTAGTAACTAGGTGTGCTAACACTTTGTTGAAGGCTAGTAGCAAGACATGCTGCCTACCTGGAGGAGAACACATTTAGCTGGTAATGCTAACTCTACCTGGAGTGCAATGCTAAAAGCTAGGTATGCTAACTCTACCTGGAGTGCAATGCTAAAAGCTAGGTATGCTAACTCTAACTGGAGTGCAATGCTAAAAGCTAGGTATGCTAACTCTACCTGGAGTGCAATGCTAAAAGCTAGTTATGCTAACTCTACCTGGAGTGCAATGCTAAAAGCTAGGTATGCTAACTCTACCTGGAGTGCAATGCTAAAATCTAGGTATGCTAACTCTACCTGGAGTGCAATGCTAAAAGCTAGGTATGCTAACTCTACCTGGAGTAGAAGGCTAGTAGCTTAGTGTGCACCAGGATGAAGGCATGCAGCACCTCCTCTCCAGCCCTCTCCACACTGCTGTTGATCTGCTGGACCAGGCGACGCTCCAGGAACTCTATACACTGTTCACACAGGGTGGGGTGGATCAGCCGCTCCACTGCCTGGACCAGGGGGACAAGAGAGGGGGACAAGAGAGGAGGTCAAGAGAAGGAGTCAAGAGAGGGGGTCACTGGGGAGGGTTATGTATGGGGACTTGAATGGTCTGGCTGTCTAGCAGCTGATTGACTGGCTGACTGGCTGACTGACTGGATGGATGACTGACTGGATGGCTGACTGGCTGGCTGGCAGCTGGCTGACTGGCTGACTGACTGGATGGCTGACTGGCTGGCTGGCAGCTGGCTGACTGGCTGACTGACTGGATGGATGACTGACTGGATGGCTGACTGGCTGACTGGCTGACTGACAAGATGGTTGACTGGCTGACTGACTGACTGGATGGCTGACTAGATGGCTGACTGGATGGCTGGCTGACTGGATGGCTGGCTGACTGGATGGCTGACTGACTGGATGGCTGGCTGGCTGTTCTCCAGTACCTCCACCAGGAAGCTCTGGTCCTTGTTGCGCAGGCGGCTGTAGGTGTCCAGCAGAGTTTGAAGCTGCTTCCACAGCCTGGTCCTCTGCTCTGTATCCTGGGGCCGCAGCCTGGGGGGGAGGAGTCAGGGGGAGAGGAGTCAGAGGAGAGGCTGGGTGTGGATAGGGGGATGCTGGGTGTGGATAGGAAGATTCTGGGGAGTAGATATGGACAAGACTGAGCTGAGGATATGGAGAGGCTAGAGAGAGGCTGGAGAGAAGCCAGTAGAGGCTGGAGAGAGGCTATGGTGAGGCCAGGGGAAACTCAGTTGTGTGTGTTTTAAAGCTGGGCCAGCAGTACATACTCTTTCCTGAGGAGGGTGCTACTGAGTGTGACCATGCCGAAGAGCACGTCTATCATCTTCTTCATGACGAAGATCTTCCTCTTCAGATGATTCTCTCCTTCTTCCCCATCCCCGTTTACAGCGATGTACAGACACTCATCAAACTGACACAGAAGGAAAATCAATCAAATCAATCCACTCAACGCAATCAATAAAATCAATCAATCAATAAAATCAATTTATCCAGCCTAGCCATGCTGACTGTATTTTGGTTCGCAAACCGTACTTATCGCAGAACATTTACTTTATAGAATATTTCTCCACAGACTACAAACACGACTATACTCGTATATGCAGTGTTTTGAGTCAGTGCATTTAGGATTCAAGTCCCATGCAGTTAATGTCAATAATCTAGTTTTGACCACTGCATTTCCTAACAGCTAACACAATCTTTATGTTATTGACTGTTACCCAATGTCATTAGGTAAGATTAGGTCACATTGGTGTAAGACTTAAGGGCTGGTGACAGTGACCAAAGTCCCAGAGGGGGAAAGAAATGGGACAGAGCCACCAACACTAGGAATGGGATGGAGCCAGGTCATGATGTCAGGTCATGATCAGGCTGTCAGGATCACATGACCTCAGTGAGAGTTCAAATGACTCTCCCTGTTTATCTAAGAGTCCTCTGGTGTGAAATGGATGCAAACACTGTGTGTGTGTTACCTGGTGCAGGACATATGTGTGCTTGTTGTCAGTGCTGAAGCAGGTGTAGCTGTCCCCCAGTCTGTCCACCATGGTGCTGCAGGAGATGATGATGGGAGCAAACAGGGTGTTGATGCTATCCTCAAAGGCTGGAGGCTGGAGAGACACACACACACACACACACACACACACACAGAGCACAGACACACACACAGGCACACACACACGCAGACACACAGAGCACACACACACAGACACACACACAGAGCACAGGGAAACCAGGATTAGTGAACTAAAAACACTGTGCAGCAGCAGCTTCTCACTAAAGGCTCTGATGATGACAACACTCCAAAGTTGCTGGATTTTTGCCAAAGTGTCATTTATGAGCAGGACAATCATCCATTCATCATCCCATGAATCCTCACCCTCTCCCCCTCTTCATGGAAGGCTCCATACTGCTCCTGCAGGTTCCGCTCATACTCCTTGTCTGTCCAATGGAACAGAACCTCAGCGCTCTCGCTTGCAATCAACAGACACTTCATCTGTGCGTGTGGCGGTGTGTGTGTGTGTGCGTGCGTGCGTGTGTGGCACCGTGTCCAGATCAGACCATCCCTGCTGCTCAACCTCACACTGAAACCTGTGGAAAGGCAGATCAATTTCCCAAATGAAGCTCAGCCAAACCTCTTCGTACTTTTATAGAATGACTTCGGTTAAGAAATACAGTCATATAAACGTAAATAATAATAATGCTGATGATGATTCCAGCGTGTTTAATCCTGCCTTAAACAGTGTTTTGTGGTCTCTTTACGATGCGAGGGAAACACAGAAACATGAACCTCCCAAAGTTGGACAGACCCAGATCAGACCAGCTGTTCACTCAATGCAACATTCTGGACGGATCTGCCGTTTAAACGCAAACTTACCTAGATGGTGCTTTGTTTCAGTGTTTATCCAACTCTGGACAGACGAAGTTGAAACACCTTGTTTCAGCCTGCGGACATCTCTGCTGTCTAATTCTGCTTCCGTGACAGAAGGTTCCTCCTGTTCAGACACGTGACAGCAGGGAGGCGCCTCTAAAGCTGATCTCAGACCAGCCTGATGTCTGTCCTGCTCTCCAGCCTTGATACAGGTTTACTGTTTAGCTGATCTCACATCAGCCTGAGGTCTGTCCTGCTCTCCAGCCTTGATCCAGGTTTACCGTTTAGCTTATCTCAGACCAGCCTGAGGTCTGTCCTGCTCTCCAGCCTTGATCCAGGTTTACTGTTTAGCTGATCTCAGACCAGCCTGAGGTCTGTCCTGCTCTCCAGCCTTGATGCAGGTTTACTGTTTAGCTGATCTCACATCAGCCTGAGGTCTGTCCTGCTCTCCAGCCTTGATCCAGGTTTACTTTTCAGCTGATTCTAGATCTGTGTTCAGTCAGATGAAGGCTCCTGACTGTGGCAGCCTGCGGTTCCGAACAGGGAGTGCAGTGTGCTCAGGTCATGTGCCGGTGTGTAAACCAGGACTCATGACTGACACAGGTTTTAAACTAACGATCCGGCATTTCAAGAATGCAGTGTAGCCCGTGGCCCAGTTGTGTGATTAGGATTGTGATATGTGCCCTGTGTTCACTAATGAATAGACTTGTTATCACACGAAATAGGTTATGTAGTCATCCTACTGAGAAAATAACTATTCAGTCGTTTCTATTAACTGTAGACTAAGCCTTTAATACAGTATTTTTTCTTCTATATATATATATATATATACAGGGCCGGCTCCACCTAATTTAGTGCCCCCCCCCCCCCATTAATTATCGATTAAGGGTGCCTGGCAGCGCCCCTCCAGCAGATGGCGCTCTAGGCGACCGCCTATGTCGTCTATGCCAAGAGCCGGCCCTGTATATAGTTGCAAAACCCATCAAGAGACATACACAGCCACACAACCCTGCACAAATATACAAACACATAGGCACACTCACACACACAGAGATACATCAGACACATGTCTCTGTCATCCGTTTAGACCTGGGGGTGAATCTTGAGTGACAGTTTTGGTTGAAGTGGATCTTCTAAAGGATATCACTTAATGACCAAGACGAATCAACATTATACATGCAGGATACTTAAGAGAACATGCTTGCTTGGTATGTTTGTCTTCAGGCATAACACTACCCTGTCTGCAGATGCCAGAGCAGAGAAAGCTCTCTGTTTTTCCAGCTCCAATAGAACATAAATATTTAGGTTTTATTAACCTTGCTTTGGTTAAACTTGTCCAACAGGCTCAGAGTCCCTGTATTGTTAAAGCAGTCTAATCTAGGCCATAGCTTTCCAGAGAGGCCGACAGTCATGAAGGCCTTATTCAAACTGACTACTGTATACACAGAATAAACAGGGTTAGATCCCCTAGGTAAGGCAGCGCATGGTTAAGGGCCTCTTGCATGTTTCAGACTGGTTTCTGGAGCATAAACAGTGTTGGAGAGGGTCTGGTTTCATCCAAGGCAGCTAAAGACTCGGTATCACGCGAGGACACGCTGATACGATGCAGTCTCCTGCTAACCTGAACACACACACACACACGCACACACTCTGCAGTCTCCTGCTAACCTGAACACACACACGCACACACTCTGCAGTCTCCTGCTAACCTGAACACACACACACACGCTGTCAGAGAAAGAACCTACTGCAGAGTTATTATGACAAGGTGGCGGTTTACAGGAAACCAGCCCTTAGCCAAACAGATTGAAACAGAGAGCAGATTTCGTAGCAAAGGAAAAGTCAGATGATGGTGAAGTGATAAGCTCCTGACCACTGATGAGGACGTCAGCAGGTGTTCACAGTGCGGAGGCTGTTTACACTCTCCCTGCTTGTGTAGCATGGCTGGGGAACAGGTAGCATCAGCCTTTTGTTGTCAATTGACAGTCAGTTGATTGTCGTCATGTTATAAAGATAGAATAGAATAGAAACGTTATTCGTCTGCTTCCAAAACAAACCCAGGCATGTGTCTTTAGACACAGCTTAAACATTCACACACCAAGAATCCACTGACATGTAATCATCAGTTCACCTTTGAAGTTGGTCTTCTATTCCTATGTTCAGGACCATGTTGTTCTCAGCTTGTGCGTCTTTGATCCATCCAGCTGTGTGATTCTGCTTGGGTAACACCCATTTCCATTGACATGCTGTGTTTTTGTGGCTGTGTTGAAACAACAGTCATACCCTGATGTTTGTATCAGGTACTCATAGCTGACTTGTAGTCAAACTAGCTATGACACCCCTCTGATGTTGTTTAGCTTGAGAAAGAGCAGAGCTGAATCCAGTCTGGCTGTTTCCTGTCCCAACCATGTCTCTGACCTTTTCTCTTCTTTCAGCTGTGCTGTGTGTGTTTACGCACTGTTGGAGTACACACAGCCACGAGCGTGTGTGTGTGTGTGTGTATTCGTGCGGGCTTGTGCGTCAGCACTGTTTTAGTGTATGTATTGACACGTGTGTCTGTGTGTGTGCATGTGTGTGTCCTTACAGCGTGAGTGCATGTCTCCACACATGTGTGTGCTCGTGTGTGTGCGCATGCGCGCGTGTGTGTGTGTGTGTGAGTGCGTGCGTTTGTGTGTGTGTGAGTGCGTGTGTTTTTTGGGGGGGTAAGCATCACTTAGTTTCCACAAATAAATGTCCCTGTTTTGGATGTCTATGATGATGGATGTCTGGTTAAGAGAAGAGGCATGGACGCCCCCAGGGCAGGACATGTTGGACATGTTGGTCATAAACACAGTGTGGCTGAGCTGAACCAAAACAGCCCATTTAAGATGAACCACATGGAATAGAGGAGGAGACGTTCACCAGGCTTGTTGTTTAACACCACGTCTGGTACTCATGCAGAAACAATAAGCCATGTCCAGGATTTGGAGACCACAGCACAGGGGGACAGAGCGCTCCTCCGGTGGGGCTGAGCTGGTACCGATTCTGCTCCTAGCACAGGGGGCTGTTATATACAGGGGTAGGAAAAAGTTTGGACACCCCTGATCATTTTCAAGATTTTCCTTCATGTATCATTGGTTGTTCGGAACAGCAATTTCAATAAAATGTATCATATAGCAGACAAACACAGTGACATTTATGAAGTCAAATGAAGTTCATAACATTTACAGAAAGTGTGCACTAATTACATACTTACAGTGTTCAGTGTTGTATTTCATTCTCTACATCTTTGCTTTTGTACACCAACCAATCAGCGTGCAGCTCATGTAAATATTGCATTTAAATTTAATTATTTAGCAGACGCTCTTATCCAGAGTGACTTACAGCAAGTACAGGGACATTCGCCTCCTGAGGCAAGTAGGGTGATGTGCCTTATCTAAGGACACAAGGACACATAGTTACAACCAGGAATTGAACTCGCAACCTTCCAATCATGAGCCCAACGCTTAACCGCTGAGCCACATGACCTAGTGAATCAGGCCTTTGAATAAAATTTCTCTGAATCCACCTTACAAGGCCTAGCTTGGCCTGGTCTGGCCTGGTCTGGTGCAGTGTGCTGTGGTCTGGTCTTGTCTGTCTGTTGTTTTCTGGTCTGGTATATCTGGATGTGGTCTGATCCTCTGTGTTACTTCTCTGTTAAGTCTGACTGCAGCTGCCTTGACATCTGGGGTTAATGTGTGTGTGAGAGTCTGTGTGTGTCAGTATATAACCCTGACTGTCAAGCCAACAGCATCTCTTCCCCCCTCTCTCTCTCTCTCTCTCTCTCTCTCTCTCTCTTTCTTTCTCTCTCTCTCTCTCTCTCTCTGTCTCTCTGTCTCTCTCTCTCCCTCTCTCTGTCTGTCTCTCTCTTTCTCTGTCTCTCTCTCTCTCTGTCTCTCTCTTTCTTTCTCTCTCTGTCTCTCCCTCTCTGTCTCTCTCTCTCTCTCTCTCTCTCTGTCTCTCCCTCTCTCTCTCTATCTCTCTCTGTCTCTCTCTCTGCCTTTCTCTCTGTCTCTCTCTCTCTGTCTCTCTTTCTCTCTGTCTTTCTTTCTCTGCTCTCTCTCTGTCCCTCTCTGTCTCTCTCTCTCTTGCTGTCTGTCTCTCTCTCTCTCTCTGTCTGTCTCTCTGTCTCTCTCTCTCTGTCTCTCTCTCTCTGTGTCTCTCCCTCTCTCTGTGTCTCTCTCTCTGTCTCTCTCTCCCTCTCTCTGTGTCTCTCTCTCTGTCTCTCTCTCCCTCTCTCTGTCTCTCTCTCTCTGTCTCTCTCTCTCTGTGACTGTTCCAGCATGGCTGGATGACAGCTTCATCCCAGCTCACTTTGATCATGTGTCAGCAGATCCTTTGGTTACCTTCACCCCCGGGACAGATAAAGACAGAGGAGGATGATGATGAAGAGGAGGATGTTGAGAATTCCTCTGTCAGTCACTGGTCCTTCGTCATCCCCTCTGTGGCACAGGGGAGGTTTCAATCAAGACCAGGCTTTTGTCTCCTTTCTTCTCCAGTCATGTGCTTCAGCTGCAGCTCCAGTGAATTTCACAAGACTCTGACACATTCATCCATTCTTTAGAAATATACAGCCTGTTCAGATGGCTTTAGCCAACCAGCCAACCAGCCTTCCAACCTACCAGCCTTCCAGCCAACCAGCCAGGCAGCCAACCAGCCAGGCAGCCAACCAGCCAACCAGCATTCCAGGCAACCAGCCAACCAGCCAGCCAGCCAACCAGCCAACCAGCCAACCAGCCAACCAGCCTTCCAGCCAACCAGCATTCCAGCCAACCAGCCTTCCAGCCAACCAGCAATCCAGCCAACCAGGCTTCCAGCCAACCAGCCTTCCAGCCAACCAGCCTTCCAGCCAACCAGCCTTCCAGCCAACCAGGCTTCCAGCCAATCAGCCTTCCAGCTAATGAAGTTTTCAAGCCAATACATTTACATGTAGTCATTCAGCAGACGCTTTTATCCAGAGAGAATTATAGCAAGTACAGGGACGTTTCCCCTTAAGGTAAGTAGGGTGAAGTGCCTTGCCCAAGGGCATTATATCATGTTGGCCTAGCCTGATTCCCTCATCGCTCAGCCACTTGACTCCAATAAATAATAATTAACTGCTTGTGTCTGGAAATAATGTAGCAGTGAATTGTTAATAAATCAAATGTTTAAACAAAAGTGTGTGTGAGTGCTTTGGATTATCCTGTGAAACCAGTTTCCCCTCGAATCTGATGACTGGCATCACGTGGAGGCCAACACACACTGGGGGGACTCACCAGCCAGGCTTTCTCTGCTTGTTGTGGCACACGGTTGTTAAGGACTTGAATCAGCTGTTTTGGGTCAGATTACAGGCTACTGTACACACAACGAAGCCTTTGTTTAAAAGACAAGTTAAATTAAGCAGAATAACACAAATACCAAAGCTATGTGATTTAGTCTTTTCCCTTCATTTTATTATCAGTGTAAATAATTTTCTTTTTCAAAAAAAAAAATAATATGCGATCTCGATTGCACACTTTGCAGAATAAAATATTGCTCTCTTAACAAAAAGTAAAATATGAACACCTCTACAAGAACAATGGACACATTCTGAGGAGAAACGTTCTAATCATGTGATCTACACATCCTGAAGCCAGGACTGAGAGCACCACAGTCATCTCTGTACTCAACAGCCACTTCACAGGCACAACCTCCCGTCTGCCTTTAATGACCCCTGACCCCTGATGGGACAGCACTGGACAGGTTAATCACCATGACAACGATCTGGCCCGTCCATGTCCCAACCCAGCCAGATCTTTCTGCACCGCGTGGATGAAGCATCACTGCTACAGACCAACGGATGCAAACCAAGACAATGGAGTAAATTGAACACAAAGAGACTGTGGCTATAGAGGAAAGTCATTGAAGGAACTGAGTGTTGGTTCATGGGGGGGGGAGTACAATTGAAGTAATTGCTGTTTCCACAGCTATAAACAATAACCAAAAAATATAAACTCACTTAAATTATGTGTATACAGTATAATATAGCCAAGGTAAACACCGCAATCATTTAGTCATTTAGCAGAAGCTCTTATGCAGAGCAATCACACATCTCTCATATTTAACTTGTCTCATATGTACATTACATAGAAGTTATACTGGCTAGGGGGAAAATCTGTACAAAAGATGTCAAACATTGATAGAATTCATCAAAATAAAGCTAGCAGCATATGGAAGATCTGGCATAGGAGATGGCCTGATGAAGTGGCCTGATGTTTGAAGGTTGACCAATATATCTGACCGTGTCTCAACATTAATTCCAAATCTATGGGTTTCTTTGTTTATATTTATGCTTGTTTTGTTTGTTTTGTTGTTTATGCTTGTTGAGTTTGTCCTCAGTCCTCATCTCTTCATAGAGGTGCAGACCAGACATTTATAAAACACACATGCACACACAGATGCAACCACACATGCGTGAACATGCACAGATAAGTCACACATGCTCACCACCCCCCCCACACACACACACACACATGCTCATTCCCCCCCGCCCCCCCCCCCCCACACACACACACACACACACACACACACACACTGTGAGCTCTGTAGGTTGTCTGGGGAGTATTGGGTGGGCCAGTGTTGTTTTGGTTCCCAGGTTCGCCCCTCTTCCGCCAGGTCAGTCTGCACCTGCACAGCTTCAATAACAGGAGCGGATGTTGAGAGTCCAGGAGGGACAGGATGTTCTTGGCAGACACAGAAAACTTGGGGACGATCAAAGAGTTTCGGCCATGTTGAACCGCCGCCTCCAGACCAGCGGTTTCTGTCACAACAAAAAGCATGCAGCATCTCCGTGGTAACTGGAGCGAAAACACCAGTACAGTGATGAAGAGGAGGGGCGGGGCTGATAAAGAGGAACAGTGAAAGGTTTTCAGTGCAACCCTTGTTTATGGACGAAGGGCGAGCCTTTCTGGTACCGGGAGAAGAATCAGGCATGAACTCTCTGCTGTGGAGGGGACTGTCAGGTCATCAGGGGATCAACCTCGAAGGTGAGGACAGGTCACAGCTCAGAGGTCAGGGGTCGGTATAACCGCGTATGTTGAAGGTTGAGGGGTCAGAGTTCGAGGTTCAGGGGTCAGTATTATCTCCTGCAGGCGTAGGCGTTGATGTTCTTGATGACGTAGAATCCGATGGTCATGGGCGGCATGGCGATGGTGCGTCCTGCCCTCAGTGTTCTGGGCTTCAGCTCGGGGAACGTGTCGCTGTCCCCCATCAGAAGATGTTCTCCATTCAGCTGCACAGACCTACAGGCACACGATACACAAACGGCAGCATTGGACACAGCAGGATGATACTATAGTACTATCTATACTATCTATCTATACGATACAATACGATACTATACTATACTATACTATCAGATAGCTCAACGGTTAAGGCGTTGGCCTCATGATCGGAAGGTTGTGAGATCGAGCCTCAGCTGTGGCTATATGATGTTGTGTCCTTGGGCAAGGCACTTCACCCTACTTGCCTCAGGGAGAATGTCCCTGTACTTACTGTAAGTCGCTTTGGATAAAAACGTCTGCTAAATGAATAAATGTAAATAAAGAATAGATTCATCCAGAACAAAGTAGAACAAGTCGCCTCGTTGAAAGTATTTAGATAAGTCATTTACGTATTAGTAACGTCTCTAGGTACGTTTTTTTTTCCAGACCATTAAGGACACTAAAATATGTCGACCAACCACAGAGCCTTCTGAAGCTTCCGAAGTGAGGAACATTCATGCTGATCAGGAGTCAGATGGCTGAGTGGTTAGAGAATTAGGCTAGTAATCAGAATGTTGCCGGTTCGATTCCCAGCTGCGCAAAATAATGCTGTGTCCTTGGGCGAGGCACTTCACCCTACTTACCTCAGGGGGATTGTCCCTGTACTTGCTGTAAGTCGCTCTGGATAAAAGCGTCTGCTAAATGTGTCGTACTGAACTGGAGCATGTTTAGAGGATGACTTTACAGTCTTTAAACACTTGGGGGCGCTACAGTCAACAAATACTGAACAGTTGCTTAATCAGAGAAAGGAACTGATTAATACAGTAGATTCTAGCATGGGTGATTTCCAGGAAACACTTCCAGATTAAAAAGGATCATTGAGTGGAAGGGTTCTGCTAGGTTCTGGGAGACGTGGAAGTTCTCAAGTGTGTTTGAGACCAAGGCTGGGTTAGGAACACAACAAAACATGTTAGCATCCTGTAGCTTGGTAGGTTTCAGGAGTTCAGAAGGTTCCCATGGTCATTAGCGCTCAGCATGGTCTGCTTGTGACGCCCTGGTTAGCATCAGAGGGTTGCAGGCTAACTCATGGTGATGGGCTGATATGTCTTAAAGCTGTGAGCTTTGATTCACTGTACCAAACCAAAACATCAAAGCAAAGAACAAACCCATCAAAGAGTCGCTTTGGTTAAAACATGATGAGGGAAAGTATTTCTCCATTGTGAGCGACAAAATAAGTCATGGTTTCCCATCTCCCCTTGGATGGATACAATAGACCTCAGTTGTAGACATGATGTCATTAATAATAATAATAATGATATAGTGACGTCTTTATCAGGCTGTATAGTCTTCACTTATTATACTTCAGTTTCCTACAACATTTTTGAAATGATGGAATTGCACATCTCATTATTACTGTGCAAATATCCTGAGGAAATCTTTTGAAAATATTCAATATTTCCAAGGATGAATGACATCTTCCCCAGAACAAACGTATCAATGTAGATGTGGCAGTGAACGTTACCTAAATATTACTCTGGGGATTCTATTTTTATTATATTATATTTTGGGATTGTGTGTTTTGACTGTTTAAGAGTTCTTCCTAAGTGCCTGTTTTGGGTTCCACTGCAGAGTTAGCAGAATCCTGTGTGTTATTTCACACCAAGTTTCTGGACAAGTCAGCAAACACTGTCCAAAGGAAAAAAAGAAAAGCAAACCAAGTCATTTTTTAAAGGAAATATTGGGATCTGTGGAAAGGTTTGATTTCTGATGCTGGACAGACTTGCTGCTGTCCTGTTGGCCCCAGATGGACCCTCTGGTGGAGTTCAGTTTTCTAGTAGACATCTGGTGTTGCTAAAACCTTAATAAAAGTCCCTCCACTTCTTCCCGTGGAGAGAGAAAGTACTTAGGGTCTAAAACAGAGCCTGGGTCTCGCTCCACTGCTTAGGGTCCCATTAATTATGCCCTGATCCAGGCTCAGTACTGCAAACATCCTCGGTCATTAGCGACTTATTCCAGGATCAGGCCTGAGTCAGAACAACAGGGTGTGTGTGAGTGTCATATCTCACAGGAAAGACAGCACACACATACAAACACACTAACACACACTAACACACACACACACAGACACACACACACACACACACACACAAACACACTAACACACACACACACACACACACACACACACACACACACACACACACACACACACACACACACACTCTAGCCTGTATCATTAGGCTGCTGTCTGAGGGTTTCAGGATTAGGTTGGAAACTGACTAACCAGGAGGTTAAGTGTGGAGGGAGAGTGGGGGGTGCGGGGGGGGTGTGGGGGGCGGAAGGAGGGGGCGGGGGGGGAGAGACGGGGGGGAGAGAGTGGGGGAGAGAGAGGGAGAGAGACAGGAGAGGGGGGGACGGGGGACTGGAGGTGATCATTAACAGACACCTGGACTCTCCTTTAGAAGCCCTGCTTCAAGTTAGACACACCCTGACAGACACATGGCTGAACTCCTCAGACCGAGCCAGAGTGACATCTGGGTGAGCAACTTCTGCTTCAATTACGGAGGCCATTTTGTGGTGATGATCCTGTTTACCAATACAAATCTTTTTTTGTAAATAATAATATGAACAGAGAATGGGTGACAGACATTAAGCAAGAGAAGCAAAGTGGGTGAGTTGTGATGAATTTGGTGAATCAGAAGGGAGAGAAGAAGGAGGGATGAGAGGGAGGAGTGACGTTAATGAAGCTCTTCAGACAACTCTGAGACTGGAACCTGTGGGAGATGGGGAGAGGTTCTCTGCCTTCTAGAAAACTCTGAGACGCTCTGTGTTCAAGGCCTCCTAGAACATGAGGAGAGGCTGTCTGTACTGAACGGATGTTTCACATCATTGCCTTGTCGGCTAGTTTTCAACTTCAATAAATCATGACAAACGTATTATGATAATATGATTTTCTGCTCAGTTGTGGAGCTGATGTTCTGTGTCTGCTGAGGGGGGGGGGATTGGTTATTTTGACTTTGATGCTGACAGCACACACAAATCAGTGCCACTCCACAAACCAAACAGGCTACACACATGTAGTCTGACTGGACCTGTGTGTGTGTGTGTGTGTGTGTGTGTGTGTGTGTGTGTGTGTGTGTGTGTGTGTGTGTGTGTGTGTGTGTGTGTGTGTGTGTGTGTGTGTGTGTGTGTGTGTGTGTGTGTGTGGACAGCACTACCCCCCTCCTGAGGAACACACATCTACAGTACAGACCAAAAGTTTGGACACACCTTCTCATTCAATGAGTTTCCTTTCTTTTCATGACTATTGACATTGTAGATTCACACTGAAGGCATCACAACTATGAATTAACACATGTGGAAATATGTACTTAACAAAAAAAAAGTAAAACAACTGAAAATATGCCTTATAGTCTAGTTTCTTAAAAGTAGCCACCTTTTGCTCTGATTACTGCTTTGCACAAACTCTGCATTCTCTTGATGAGCTTCAAGAGGTAATCACCTGAAATGGTTTTCACTTCACAGGTGTGTCAGGTTTAATAAGTGGGATTTCTTGCCTTATAAATGGGGTTGGGACCATCAGTTGTATTGTGCAAAAGTCAGGTGGAAACACAGTTGATAGTCCTACTGAATAGACTGTTAGAACTGATATTATGGCAAGAAAAAAGCAGCTAAGTAAAGAAAAACTAGTGGCCATCATTACTTTAAGAAATGAAGGTCAGTCAGTCCGAAAAATTGGGAAACCTTTGAAAGTGTCCCCAAGTGCAGTCGCAAAAACTATCAAGCGTTACAAAGAAACTGGCTCACATGAGGACCGCCCCAGGAAAGGAAGACCAAGAGTCACCTCTGCTGCGGAGGATGAGTTCATCCGAGTCACCAGCCTCAGAAATCGCATCTTAACAGCAGCTCAGATTAGAGTTCTAGCAGCAGACACATCTCTAGAACGACTGTTAAGAGGAGACTGTGTGAATCAGGCCTTCGTGGTAGAATAGCTGCTAGGAAAGCACTGCTAAGGACAGGCAACAAGCAGAAGAGACTTGGTTGGGCTAAAGAACACAAGGAATGGACATTAGACCAGTGGAAATCTGTGCTGTCTGATGAGTCCAATTTTGAGATCTTTGGTTCCAACCACCGTGTCTTTGTGCGACGCAGAAAAGGTGAACGGATGGACTCTACATGCCTGGATCCCACCGTGAAGCAAGGAGGAAGAGGTGTGATGGTGTGGGGGTGCTTTGCTGGTGACACTGTTGGGAATTTATAAAAGATTGAAGGCATACTGGACCAGCATGGCTACCACAGTATCTTGCAGCGGCATGCTATTCCATCCGGTTTGCGTTTAGTTGGACCATCATTTATCTTTCAACAGGACCCCAAACACACCTCCACGCTGTGTAAGGGCTATTTGACCAAGAAGGAGAGTGATGGGGTGCTGCGCCGGATGACCTGGCCTCCACAGTCACCGGACCTGAACCCAGTCGAGATGGTTTGGGGTGAGCTGGACCGCAGAGTGAAGGCAAAAGGGCCAACTAGTGCTAAGCATCTCTGGGAAGTCCTTCAAGAATGTTGGAAGACCGTTTCTGGTGACTTCCTCTTGAAGCTCATCAAGAGAATGCCAAGAGTGTGTGAAGCAGTAATCAAAGCAAAAGGTGGCTACTTTGAAGAACCTAGAATATAAGACATATTTTCAGTTGTTTCACACTTTTTTGTTAAGTATATAATTCCACATACCGTATTTTTTGCACTATAGGGCGCACTAGATTATAAGGCGCACTGTCAATGAAGGGTCTATTTTGAATATTTTTTCATATATAAAGCGCACCGGACTATAAGGCGCATTAAGCGGGGAAAAAAACAGTCAGATAAATCAGTCGAATAATATTATGGTGAAGCACAGTATGTATTACTCCGCGACACTCCTGGTTACGGTAGCCGTAATGCTGCAAGCGGTGCGGCTTTGTAGTTTACCAAAGTCGTACTAAAACATTTTGATTTAGCGCCTTGTACCACACAAAAATCACGTAGAGGTCAGTAAACAAAATAATTAATCCAGATATAAGGCGCTTCGGATTATAAGGCGCAGTGTCGTTTTTTGAGAAAAATAAAGGCTTTTAAGTGCGCCCTGAAGTCCGAAAAATACGGTAGTTAATTCCACATAGTTTTGATGCCTTCAGTGTGAATCTACAATTGTCATACTCATGAAAATAAGGAAAACTCTTTGAATGAGAAGGTGTGTCCAAACTTTTGGTCTGTACTGTATGTGTTGGCCATGTTAGGAGTTAGCTGTTCCTAGACAGTCCCAGCTCTGGCACAGTGGCCCCCAGGATCCACACAGAGGACTTAATGTTATGGTAACCCTAGCAACGCAGGATTCCCAGACTCTCTCCACCATACTGTATTAGTGCACAACATGTGTGATGTTTGCTTAGAAAACACCCCAGTGCGTGTGTGGTTGGCTAGTGTCTGTGTGTAAACAGTATGAACATGTGTGTAGTGGATGGTGGAGTAGGTGTGCAGTGTGTGTGTGTGTGTGTGTGTGTGTGTGCAGTGTGTGTGTGTGAGTGTGTGCAGTGTGTGTGTGTATGTGTGTTAGTGTGTGTGTGTGAGTGTGTGTGTGCATGAGTGCGTGCGTGTGTGTGAGTGTGTGTGTGTGAGTGTGTGTGTGTGCGGTTGTGTGTGTGTGCAGTGTGTGTGTGTGTGTGAGTGTGTGTGTGTGTGTGTGTGTGTGTGTGTGTGCGTGCGTGCGCGCGTGAGTGTGTGTGTGTGTGTGTGTGCAGTGTGTGTGTGTGCGTGCGTGTGTGTGTGCAGTGTGTGTGTGTGTGTGCAGTGTGTGTGTGTGCAGTGTGTGTGTGTGTGCGTGCGTGTGTGTGTGTGTGTGCAGTGTGTGTGTGTGTGCGTGCGTGTGTGTGTGTGCAGTGTGTGTGTGTGTGCAGTGTGTGTGTGTGCAGTGTGTGCGTGTGTGTGCAGTGTGTGTGTGTGCAGTGTGTGTGTGTGCTCACCTGGCGTGCAGCCCCTCTGCTCCATGTGGTTGCAGCAGGTACTGGTGGACAGTCTTGTTCCGTAAAGTTCCCGCCAGTTTGATTTTCTTCCGTGAGCGATGCAGATTGATGATGTAGATGGTTATGGATCCTCTCACATAATTATGACTGATTGTAAAAAGAAGAAAAAAAACTATATGAATAATCTGAATATTTACAGGGAGAAATATGTTAACACAAGATAAAACAATTAGTTGCATGTTCTATTTATGATGGCTGTAGATAAGGGGTCTCCAATCCTGGTCCTCGAGAGCCGCTGTCCTGACAGTATTAGATGTTTCCCTGCTCCAGCACACCTCCACAGAGCTTGACAACGACCCGTCATTAGAGTCAGGTGTGCCGGGGCAGGGAAACATCTAAAACCTTCAGGACAGGGCCCTCGAGGACCAGGGTTGGACACCCCTGCTGTAGATGTTCCAGAAGCTCTCCCCAGAAAGACTGTAACATCTTCACCACACCAGACAGCAGAGAAGTTTGGTGACCCTCAGCAGTATCTTTAATGAAGACAGAACCTCTTCACTTCACCCTTCATCCAGTGAACTGATGCTTCCATAACCAGGCCTCTCATCGCCCCCTCACACAAAAACACACATGTTCTTATTTTCTCCCTGATCTCCTGCCATGTTAGATGAGCTTTGTGGCGTCCTCCTCTGCCCAGCAGGAAGAAGACCTGTGACCCTCTGCTACCCTGGCAGGGATCCGCTTACATGGCCTCCATGAGGAACAGGAAAACCTCTTATTATTGATAACTTCTTCTTCTCGTTTCCCAAAAGACTTTTAACCAGCCATTATACTTTGCATTTTATTGGAAACGCTAAACCTATCATGTCCTTCAGCGAGGCTATATTTCACTTGATACATATGGACAAATCTTGGCCCTAGAGAAGCACAATAAACTGAGTCTCTTAAACACTGAGCACCATGATGTCATTTGAGGGAATAACATGTAGGTTTGAATCCATAGAGGAGGAGATCGCATGTGTGATCAGGTTATCAGTTACCTGTGAACTGGATGGAGTGGAGCAGAGAGCCGAAGGCAAGGGAGAGGCAGGGCAGGGAGAGGCAGGGAGAGGTAGGGCAGGGAGAGGCAGGGAGAGGCAGTGTAAGGTGAGGCAGGGAGAGGCAGGGCAGGGTGAGGCAGTGTAAGGTGAGGCAGGGTGAGGTGAGGCCCCAGACATGGAGGAAGAACAACAAGCCAGCAGGCTGGAAACAGGTGCCTCTGCTCTAGGATGTTTCTGTGCTGACTTCAGGGCAGCTTCACCCCCGCTCACAGGCTCCCTCCCTCCCTCCCTCCCTCCCTCCCTCCCTCCCTCCCTCCCTCCCTCCCTCCCTCCCTCCCTCCCTCCCTCCCTCTTTCATCCCTCTGTCTCTCAGCATTCATCTTTTATCTCTCCATCTCTTTGTTACGAGTCTCTCTATATCTGTCCTATCGGACCCTCCCTCCATTTCAATTCTCTGTCTCTACCTCTCTTTTTCTCTCTCTCTCTCTCTTTCTCTCTCTCTCTCTCTCTTTCTCTCTCTCTCTTTGTCTTTTTCACTCTCCTTCACTCATTTTCCCTCCTCTCTCCTTCTCTCTCCTTCTCTCTTCTTTCTCAATCTACATGGACTCTGGTGGTAAACCACTATGATCCATTTGCACTACTGTGTACATACCCCCCCCCCACCATAGTATATATTCATTCACACTCATGTACTGTTTATAGTTATTGCCTCTCTTTATTTTGAATCTTTACTTCAGTTCTGTATCTGTTGTTTGTTTGCTCCATGCTGCCACAGTGAATTCTGCGTTCCACCAACTTACATGGATTCACACAGATGACACAGATCTGGAAGGATTTAGAGATGAACTTGACCACTTGAATATTCATCTATTGTTTGCTAGTTGCCAGCGTAAGTAAGAGTGTTATAATAGTAATGCAGTAATTATTGTGCGAATGTTATCATGATAATAACATCATACTACTATAATCGTTATTCCTGTATTTTCTGCCTGTGGTTCTGCACCCATTAGACAGATCTGATGGAGAGATGGAGCAAGAGATAAAGATGGAGAGAAGGAAGGAGGGATGGAGACTGTGCTGACCTCTCCCTGTCATGTCTTTGGTCTCAGGCAGTCTCATGCCTCTCTGAGAGCATCCCCTTCCATGGTGCCAGACAAGATCAATCAATCCCCGATAACTGAACTAACATGAATCCAAATGGTTTGTGTGGCTAACTCTAACCTGGGTTAGTTTAGGAGATGTTGTTGTGTCTTTAAGTGATGTAGATAAGGATGGAAGAGATGCCATATGGAGGGATGGAGGGATGGAGAGATGGAGGGACAGAGGGACAGAGGGATGGAGGGATGGAGGGATGGAGGGACATTGGAACAGAGGGATGGAGGGACAGAGGGATGGAGGGACAGAGGGATGGAGGGATGGAGGGACAGAGGGATGGAGGGACAGAGGGACAGAGGGATGGAGGGATGGAGGGACAGAGGGACATAGGGATGGAGGGACAGTGGGACAGAGGGATGGAGGGACATATGGATGGAGCGATGTAGAGATGGAGGGATGGAGGGACAGAGGGATGGAGGGACAGAGGGATGGAGGGACGGAGGGACAGAGGGATGGAGGGACATTGGGACAGAGGGATGGAGGGACAGAGAGATGGATGGACAGAGGGATGGAGGGACAGAGGAATGAAGGGACAGAGGGATGGAGGGATGGAGGGACAGAGGGATGCAGGGACAGAGGGACGGAGGGATGGAGGGACAGAGGGACAGGGATGGAGGGATGGAGGGACAGAGGGATGGAGGGATGGAGGGACAGAGGGATGGAGGGACACAGGGATGGAGGGACAGAGGGATGGAGGGACAGAGGGATGGAGGGATAGAGGGATGAAGGGACGGAGGGATGGAGGGACAGAGGGATGGAGGGACAGAGGGATGAAGGGATAGAGGGATGTAGAGATGGAGGGACAGAGGGATGAAGGGAAAGAGGGATGGAGGGACAGAGGGATGGAGGGACAGAGGGATGGAGGGATAGAGGGATGTAGAGATGGAGGGACAGAGGGATGAAGGGACAGAGGGATGGAGGGACAGAGGGATGGAGGGACAGAGGGATGGAGGGACAGAGGGATGGAGGGATAGAGGGATGTAGAGATGGAGGGACAGAGGGACAGAGGGATGGAGGGATAGAGGGATGTAGAGATGGAGGGACAGAGGGACAGAGGGATGGAGGGACAGAGGGATGGAGGGATAGAGGGATGTAGAGATGGAGGGACAGAGGGATGGAGGGATGGAGGGACAGAGGGACAGAGGGATGGAGGGACAGAGGGACAGATGGATGGAGGGACAGAGGGATGGAGGGATAGAGGGATGTAGAGATGGAGGGACAGAGGGACAGAGGGCTGTAAGTCTAGCTCGGTGCTGACAGCAGCTCTGCCTGAGTTAGATGATAACCTTGAAACAGACCATGATGGCAACATGGCTCCGCCCCCCCCCCTCTGCTCTTCACACAGACTGCTATTGTACCCCCCCTCCCCCCCCTCCCTCCAAGCCTCTACCCAGTCCCCTCTCCTCACCCCTTCCTCCCCCAGCTCCCTCCCCAAGCTCCCTCCCCCCAGCCCCTCCCTCCCTCTGCCTCCCCTCCACAACCTAAAAGCCCCTCCAGCCAATCTGAGCTGGGATGAAGGGGAGACACGTCTTTCAGCAGCTCTTTGACAACAACAGCCCCATGCCCCCCCCCACCCCCCCCCCCTTCTCCCAGCCACACCACCCCAGCAGCCCTCCAACCCCCCCCCCCCCCCCTCTCCCAGCCCCCCACCGCCCTCCAAGCACCTGATAAGTGATACCTGTTAAGGTTTTATGGCCTCTGAGTCTTGAAAGAGGGAGTGTCTGGATCCAGATTATTTATGGGGGGAAGGAGGGGGTCGACTGAGGCACAGACTACTGAGAAGACACCAGATACCAGACCTCAGGTGGCTACTGGAAGGGGGGGGGGCTAGACACAGAGGAGAGAGAGGGGGAGGAGAAGGAGGGGGTGAGGAGGAGGAGGAGAGGGGAGGAGGAACAGGCCAGGACAGTAAGTAAGTTCAATCTAGTGAGAGCTGGAAAGTGAAGTGAGCACTAGGTGGTGGAGTGGTAGTGAGAGTGTTAATGAGAGTGTTAGTGAGAGTGTTAGTGAGAGTGTTAGTGAGAGTGTTAGTGAGAGTGGTAGTGAGAGTGTTAATGAGAGTGTTAGTGAGAGTGTTAGTGAGAGTGTTAGTGAGAGTGTTAGTGAGAGTGGTAGTGAGAGTGTTAATGAGAGTGTTAGTGAGAGTGTTAGTGAGAGTGTTAGTGAGAGCGTTAGTGAGAGCGTTAGTGAGAGCGTTAGTGAGAGCGTTAGTGAGAGCGTTAGTGAGAGTGTTAGTGAGAGTGTTAGTGAGAGTGTTAGTGAGAGTGTTAGTGAGAGTGTTAGTGAGAGTGTTAGTGATAGTGTTAGTGATAGTGTTAGTGAGAGTGTTAGTGAGAGTGTTAGTGATAGTGTTAGTGAGAGTGTTAGTGAGAGTGTTAGTGAGTGTTAGTGAGAGTGTTAGTGATAGTGTTAGTGAGAGTGTTAGTGAGAGTGTTAGTGATAGTGTTAGTGAGAGTGTTAGTGAGAGTGTGAGGGACCACAGGACAGCTGGAACTGGAAGTATGGACCAGGAAGGTTGTGAGGGTGTGTGAGTGCATATGTGTGTGTGAGGGTGTGTGTGTCAGAGCAGTATGTGTGTGTGTGTGTGTGTATGTGTGTGCAGTGTGTGTGTGTGTGTGTGTGTGTGTCTGTGCAGTGTGTGTCTGTGCAGTGGGTGTGTGTGCAGTGTGTGTGCAGTGTGTGTCTGTACAGTGGGTGTGTGTGTGTGTGTCTGTGCAGTGTGTGTCTGTACAGTGGGTGTGTGTGTGTGTGTCTGTGCAGTGTGTGTCTGTGCAGTGGGTGTGTGCAGTGTGTGTCTGTGCAGTGTGTGTGTACAGTGGGTGTGTGTGTGTCTGTGCAGTGTGTGTCTGTGCAGTGTGTGTGTGCTTACTTGTGGAAGCTGGTGCAGTGGGCATAGATCCGCAGCTTGTCTCGGAGGACCCTCCCTGGGCGTGGCTTCTTCTGCAGGCCTGCTACCCGGACAGAGAGCACCCTGGGGCCCACCAGCTGCTTAAACACCAGAGACAACCAGTAGTCCTGGAACACACACACACACAGGCATACACACACAGGCATACACACACACACAAACACACACAGGCATACACATAAATACACACACATGCATACAAACATACATACACACACATGCATAAACACACATACATATATACACACAAACACATTCAGACACACACAGACATACATAAATACACACATACATTCACACATATAAACACACACAGACACACAGAGAAACAGATCATGGACCATGTGTGGCTGAATAACAAACATTTACTGTAGAATCTCATTCTAACCAGAAACACATCAGAACTGGCCAATGAAAGCAGGGGGTGAGAAAGAGAGGGAGGCATTGACCCTCTCCTCTCCCCCTCCTCTCCCCCTCCATCCTCCTCTCACCCCTTGGCTTGGGGGCGGGGCGGGGGGGGGCTCTGAGGGTCACACTGCCCCCCACAAGAAGTAGCACCAAACACACTACTACAAACTGACACACAGTGAGAGAGAGACACTGACAACTGAAATAGAAAAGAAACAGAGAGAGAGGGTGGAAGAGAGAGATTAAGAAGATAAATATTACTAGAAAGAAACTACTACTACTAGAAAGACCCTCCTGTGTACTGGAAGATTCCACAGAGCCAGAGTCAAGCTCAGACACAGCATCTCTGGGACACAGAACAGGACAGACACAGCATCTCTGGGACACAGGACAGGACAGACACAGCATCACTGGGACACAGGACAGGACAGACACAGCATCTCTGGGACACAGGACAGGACAGACACAGCATCTCTGGGACACAGGACAGACACAGCATCTCTGGGACACAGAACAGGACAGACACAGCATCTCTGGGACACAGGACAGGACAGACACAGCATCACTGGGACACAGAACAGGACAGACACAGCATCTCTGGGACACAGGACAGGACAGACACGGCATCTCTGGGACACAGGACAAGACAGACACAGCATCTCTGGGACACAGGAAAGGACAGACACAGCATCTCTGCGACACAGATCAGGACAGAGTGTCTCTGGGACACAAAACAGGACAGACACAGCATCCCTGGGACACAGAACAGGACAGACACAGCATCCCTGGGACACAGAACAGGACAGACACAGCATCTCTGGGACACAGAACAGGACAGACACAGCATCTCTGGGACACAGAACAGGACAGACACAGCATCCCTGGGACACAGAACAGGACAGACACAGCATCCCTGGGACACAGAACAGGACAGACACAGCATCTCTGGGACACAGGACAGGACAGACACAGCATCTCTGGGACACAGGACAGGACAGACACAGCGTCTCTGGGACACAGGACAGGACAGACACAGCGTCTCTGGGACACAGGACAGGACAGACACAGCGTCTCTGGGACACAAAACAGGACAGACACAGCATCTCTGGGACACAGATCAGGACAGACACAGCATCTCTGGGACACAGATCAGGACAGACACAGCGTCTCTGGGACACAGGACAGGACAGACACAGATAGCATGGCTTCATCCAAAACATCACATCATCGGTGGCTGAAATCAAACAACAGATATCAGATGATTGCAAGATGGAAGCCTCTTTGAAGAGGACCGTCCTTGTGGTGAACACATGGTTTTCAGCACAATAACAATCCAGCGACCTAACTGCAGATGAAGTGATGAACTAGCCCACCTTACTGTAACACACAACTCAATGAAGCTGCATCACAGCCAGGTCATATACGGATGAACGATGCTTTCATGAAGTATGGATGCTGTACAGCTCAGTGTTCAGAGAGACTGAGAGAGAGAGAGAAAGGAAGAGAGAGATGGAGGGAGAGAAGTAGGTGACACAGAGATTTCTCACACCCCTTGCCCTTCACATTCTCTTCTCCACCCCTTCTTCCCCTGTTCCTCTCTCCCTGTCACCTCCCCCCTTCTCCGTCACTGTCTCTCTCTATCTGTCTCTAAAGGCCACCCCATCCCTCCTCCACTCTCTCCATGCCCGCCCCCCTCCACCCCCCATCTCTCCCGTCCACAGACTCAACACCTCACAGTGGGGCTCAGAGCACCATGTGCTGAAGAGGAAGTTCCCATGCAATCCTGCATATGGCAACATTTAAGGGCTTCTTTTTCCACACAGACTTTAACTTAATTTGCTGCCCAGGCATGGGGAGTATCTACACAGATACACAGTCCTGCAGAAGGCTGTATGGGAGGACAGCAAGATAGAGGGAAAGAGAGAGAGAGAGAGAGAGAGAGAGAGAACAAGACAGAGAGAAAGAGAGACAGAGAAAGAGAGAACAAGACAAATAGAGAGAAAGAGAGACAGAAAGAGAAAGAGAGAAAGATAACAAGACAGATAGAGAGAGAAAGAGACAGAGAGAGAGGGAGAAAAAGAGAAAGAGAGAGAGAAAGAAAGAGAGAACAAGACAGAGAGAGAGAAAGAGAGAGGATCAGGGACAAAAGAGAGCAGGAATGAAAGATAGAGAAGATAAAAGGTCCTGTGTAGCTGAAGTTGTATGAGTAAATTTAACTTTTACAGTCTTCGGTAAATCATGTGAAGATGGTTCTACGCCTTCGTGTGTGTGTAGAAATGCACCACAGACAGCTACAGACAGAAGACAGCTCATGACAGACCGCAGGTTACTAATGGACCATTCAAGCTACATTAGAAACCTGGGAACTATGAGGAAAAAGAACAAATTCACCAGGAGATGTGGCATGTGACTGACTCAACCAATCCTGACAGTGGAGTGACCTGCCTTCTATCTATCTATCTATCTATCTATCTATCTATATATCTATCTATCTATCTATCTATCTATCTATCTATCTATCTATCTGAGAGAGAGGGAGAGAGAGAGACATGAGGAAAGAGACAGACGAGAGGATTTTATGAAAAGAAGAAATTATACTGTTGGGTTGGTGTCTGTCTGTCTGTCTGTCTGTCTTTGTACTGTACGCCTGTCTCCCTCCCTCCCTGTCTCTCCCTCATTGTCTCCCTCCCTGTCTCTCTCTATCTGTCCACCTCCCTGCCTCTTGCCTGCCTGAGAAGAGAGAACTGGCTGGGACATTCATTTCCTGTGAGGAGGACAGATCTGGGCTGTCCTGTTGGGAGGCTGGCACTGTGTTCAGACACCCAGGCTTGTTTAAAGCATTGTGGTGCCAGCAGGACAGCAGAGGAGGGAGAGGGAACATGGCTGTCCTGATCTGAGGCACGACTGGCTAAACATCAGCCAAAGAACAAGGATTCATTTAAAGGTGAAGCCTTGAAGTTGTCTTTTCACTTCAGTTTTGACTGTGATTTGTCCATCTTGTCATTGCTAACGTCATGCTGATATGGAAGCACCACCATGTATGTCAGTACAGGATGTGACATGTGGACCTCCACATGTTGGGGTTTCCAGAGTTGAAAGGTCGTCTGAACTGGGACGAACCATGACAGCTTCATGCCGTCTGGTGAACGTTCAAGCATTGAAACAATGCTCTGTAAACAAGGCAGAACATTCAACAGTATCATCAACACTTCATATTTCACGCTTTAATTCCTCAGCATTATGTGTTTTATGATACTGTGATTACTCCTGTGATTACTCCAGTGAAGTCTCTGCTCCTTCAGAGTTCTTCATAATGAAAACCACTCAGTTAGAGTCAAAGGAAGACATTCTACTGCAAGTGTTTTTAAGCAAACAAAAGTCCCCGATAAATCTTTTTTATGAACTTGGTGCTTGGCAGTAGAATTGTGGCCGGATCCAGATCAAAGCTTCTGGGGTGTAATCTCTGTGCCAGCTACACTAAACCTTCCCTAAAGCAGTTCACTCTGAGCCCAGTGGTATTCTGGAACCCAGAAGAAGGGACTGCTGCACGCTCTCATTAAACCTCTTAGAAAACTCTGGTTTGACACCTGTTTCAAACCCTCATTAAGGTCATCAAGGAGGATTAGCTGTGTTTATAATGTGTGCTGGCGCAGATTTGAGGCACGCATGAGTTTTTATAAGCTATTACTGTAATCCATGGTCTGACTCTCTGGGACCAAAGCTTAAGTTTGTAAGGCACCCCTCCTTTCAAGATGGTCCAGTCCTGGCCAAAGTGTTAACTAGAGTGGAATAAATCACTGCAAGTGTAGCCACAGGGGGGTGAACCAGAAGCTCAGGTTTCAGATCGCTCACTAAGTAAATGTTCTACACAGAGAGGGGAGTAGAGAGAGTGAGAGAGAGAGAGAGAGAGAGACAGAGAGAAAGAAACAGAGAGAAAGAAACAGAGAGACAGAGAGAAAGAAAGAAAGAAAGAAAGAGAGAGAGAGAGAGAGACAGAGAGAAAGAAACAGAGAGAAAGAAACAGAGAGACAGAGAGAAAGAAAGAAAGAGAGAGAGAGAGAGAGAGAGAGAGAGACAGAGAGAGACAGAGAGAAAGAAACAGAGAGACAGAGAGAAAGAAAGAAAGAGAGAGAGAGAGACAGAGAGAAAGAAACAGAGAGAAAGAAACAGAGAGACAGAGAGAAAGAAAGAGAGAGAGAGAGACAGAGAGAAAGAAACAGAGAGAAAGAAACAGAGAGACAGAGAGAAAGAAAGAAAGAGAGAGAGAGAGAGAGAGAGAGAGAGAGAGAGAGAGAGAGAGAGAGAGAATGAGAGATAGACAAGGTAGACGGAGGACACAGTGAGAAAGGAGATCAGACTATCCTGGTTTCCTGATAAAGAGATCTGGTTACTCTCTCCTCCCCCTCGTCCCGCCAGTCAACACCACTAAACACCTTTCATCTCTGCTAATAGCTCCCACGGGAACGAGAGGGAGGTGATGGGCCCTCCTCTCACCCCTCACCTCCCCTCCGCGCACATCACATTCCCCTGGAAGACCCCCCCCCCCACCACCACCACCACCCCCACCACCCCCTTCTAAACCAACAGCAGAGAAACGGCCAGATCCCATCTTTCCAGAAGAAAGTCATGTTAGCGGAGAGAGGGGATCCTGAGGCCATCCTGGACTGTCTCCGTGGAGACAAGGCGGCTGCTGTCAGTAGAACAAGTCTGTCAAAAAGATACTGAGAGGACGAGAGGGAAGAGAGCTGAGAAGGATGAGAGGATGAGAGGGAAGAGAGCTGAGAAGGATGAGAGGATGAGAGGGAAGAGAGCTGAGAAGGATGAGAGGATGAGAGGGAAGAGAGCTGAGAAGGTTTAGAGGGAAGAGAGCTGAGAAGGATGAGAGGATGAGAGGGAAGAGAGCTGAGAAGGACGAGAGGATGAGAGGAGGATGAGAGTAGGAGGAGGAGGAGGAGGAGAGGAGGAGGAGAGGAGGAGGAGGAGAGGAGGAGGAGGAGGAGAGGAGGAGGAGGAAGAGAGGAGTAGGAGAGGAGGAGGAGGAGGAGAGGAGGAGGAGGAGGAGGAGGAGGAGTAGGAGGAGGAGGAGGAGGAGAGGAGGAGGAGAGGAGGAGGAGGAGGAGAGGAGGAGGAGGAGGAGGAGGAGGAGAGACTCACAGGAAGGGGGTTGAAGTTCTGGTCCACCAGGTGAGTGTAGCCGTAGTCAAAGAAGGACTGTCTCAAGATGACATCAATCCCCTGAACTGCTGCCATCCCCAGGGTGTTCATCCACCTGGACACACACACAAACACACACACGCACACACACACACACATGCACACACCCACACACACACACACACACACACGCATACACACACGCATACACACACCCACACACACGCATACACACACAGACACACACACGCACACACCCACACACACACACAGACACACACACACACACACACACACACACGCATACACACACGCATGCACACACCCACACACACACGCATACACACACGCATACACACACCCATACACACGCATACACACACAGACACACACACGCATACACACACACGCACACATCCACACACACACACAGACACACACAGACACACACACACGCATACACACACACAGACACACACACACGCATACACACACACAGACACACACACACACGCATACACACACACACAGACACACAGGCATGCATACACACACACACGGCACACGTATGCAGGCAGATCAATACACGCAAGCAGCGTGTGTCAGGGCTGGAAAATGACAGGAAGTGACATGTCCTTACAGGAAGCCGGCTGCGTAGGTGTCAGACAGGTTGTTGGCTCCACCTCCCCAGGCGGGGCCCACTCCTCCAAGCCACACCTTCTTCCCAGGGGCGTGGCTGTCTACCACCTGTGCAGAGGGGTGGAGCTAAATCAGTTCTGAGTACGAGGAAAGGGATGGAACTAGATCCAATAGATCACTTTGATCCAATTGCACTACTGTGTACATTACCTCCCCGTAGTATATATCAGTTCAAACCCATATACTTTTTATAGTTTTAATATATTCCTTATCCATGTATAGTTACTGCCAATTTTTTTATGTTTAGTGTCTCTGACACAATCTTCTATTGAAATTGCTGAAGTTAGTTGCTGAAGTTGTTGTTGAAGTTTGCTCAGAAACTAGTTTTAGGTGTGCTCTCTGTCCAAAAGGATAGTCCTGGGTGCTGTTACCCCCACTACCTCCCGCCTGAAGCCCAAGAAAAGCTCCAAGACTCTGCAGTACTTCATCTACCCCCACCCCCCTCCCCCAGTCCTCTGACCCCGGGCCACAAACAGCAGCAGATCAGGTGACCGTCTCATCTCTTCATGGTCTGGGAGGAGACGACACTAAATGGTCTGTGTCCTGAAGACCTGGTCTGTGACATCACCAGCCTCTCAGAGCCATGTCAGAGTCTCTCCTTCTCAGCACGACTGTTAACCACTGGTGGGAACACACACACACGCGCGCACACACACACACAACCAAACATGCACGCCAGCATGCACAGACACACACATGCACGCGCGTACGTTCTCCAGTCGTGCATCAAAACTCCAAGATCAAAAGCCATGAAACCACATGGACATCGGTCCTCTGTTATCAGTTTTGCTCTCAGCTTTAGGAACTCAGCAAATAAACATCTGGAGGATCAGAATATAGATGTGAGTTTGGCAGGCTGCCCTCTGCTCTATCCAGCCACCAGCACACTAAACTATCAGACATTACACACTACTACACTACACACTACTACACTACACACTACTACACTACACACTACTACACTACACACTACACACTACACACTACACACTACTACACTACACACTACTACACTACACACTACTACACTACACTTTACACACTACACACTACACACTACACACTACACACTACTACACTACACACTACTACACTACACACTACACACTACACACTACTACACTACACACTACACACTACACACTACTACACTACACACTACTACACTACACACTACTACACTACACACTACACACTACTACACTACACACTACTACACTACACACTACACACTACACACTACTAAACTACACACTACTACACTACACACTACTACACTACACACTACTACACTACACACTACTACACTACACACTACACACTACACACTACACACTACACACTACACACTACTACACTACACACTACTACACTACACACTACACACTACACACTACACACTACACACTACACACTACACACTACACACTACTACACTACACACTACACACTACACACTACTAAACTACACACTACTACACTACACACTACTACACTACACACTACTACACTACACACGGCTACACTTCATACATTAACAGCTACACATATCAAAAGCTACAACTCCTGACAGCCAAGCTTGCTAATATGACCTCACTGAGAACACAATCCATCTAGCATCCCAGGGTCTGTGTGTCGGACAAATACAGTCCATTCTTTCTCTCTCTCTCTCCCTTCTTTCTATCTATCTTTCTATTTATCTTTCTATCTATCTATCTTACTATCTATCTGTCTATATTTCTTTCTATTTCTTTTGCACTCTTTCACTCTCTTTATTTCTGTGTGCACAGATCCTCACACCCACGCACACATACCCACACACACTCACACGCAGAAACACACAGAAACACTCACACACACACACACACACACACACACACACTCCCTCAGACATGGACGGCAGTGCGGTGGCCGCTCGCTGCCTCACCTTGAGGACTTTGGTGATCTGTTCCGTCAAAGTGTCCAGCAGGCGTGTCTTGAGGAAATCCTCCACCTTGGTCACCCTCCCGTCCATGTAGTAGCTACCAGGAGAGAGACAGAACCACAGCATGACCCAGGAGAGAGACAGGACCACAGCATGACCCAGGAGAGAGACAGGAGCACAGCATGACCCAGGAGAGAGACAGAACCACAGCATGAACCAGGAGAGAGACAGGAGCACAGCATGACCCAGGAGAGAGACAGGAGCACAGCATGACCCAGGAGAGAGACAGAACCACAGCATGACCCAGGAGAGAGACAGGAGCACAGCATGACCCAGGAGAGACACAGGAGCACAGCATGACCCAGGAGAGAGACAGGACCACAGCATGACCCAGGAGAGAGACAGGACCACAGCATGACCCAGGAGAGAGACAGAACCACAGCATGACCCAGGAGAGAGACAGGACCACAGCATGACCCAGGAGAGAGACAGGAGCACAGCATGACCCAGGAGAGACACAGGACCACAGCATGACCCAGGAGAGAGACAGGAGCACAGCATGACCCAGGAGAGAGACAGGACCACAGCATGACCCAGGAGAGACAGGACCACAGCATGACCCTGGAGACACAGGACCACAGCTTGACCCAGGAGAGAGACAGGAGCACAGCATGACCCAGGAGAGAGACAGGAGCACAGCATGACCCAGGAGAGACACAGGACCACAGCATGACCCAGGAGAGACACAGGACCACAGCATGACCCAGGAGAGAGACAGGACCACAGCATGACCCAGGAGAGAGACAGGAGCACAGCATGACCCAGGAGAGAGACAGAACCACAGCATGACCCAGGAGAGACACAGGAGCACAGCATGACCCAGGAGAGACACAGGAGCACAGCATGACCCAGGAGAGAGACAGAACCACAGCATGACCCAGGAGAGACACAGGACCACAGCATGACCCAGGAGAGACACAGGAGCACAGCATGACCCAGGAGAGAGACAGGACCACAGCATGACCCAGGAGAGAGACAGGAGCACAGCATGACCCAGGAGAGAGACAGAACCACAGCATGACCCAGGAGAGACACAGGAGCACAGCATGACCCAGGAGAGAGACAGGACCACAGCATGACCCAGGAGAGAGACAGGAGCACAGCATGACCCAGGAGAGAGACAGAACCACAGCATGACCCAGGAGAGAGACAGGAGCACAGCATGACCCAGGAGAGACACAGGACCACAGCTTGACCCAGGAGACACAGGACCACAGCATGAACCAGGAGACACAGGACCACAGCATGAACCAGGAGAGAGACAGGAGCACAGCATGACCCAGGAGAGACACAGGACCACAGCATGACCCAGGAGAGACACAGGACCACAGCATGACCCAGGAGAGACACAGAACCACAGCATGACCCAGGAGAGACACAGGAGCACAGCATGACCCAGGAGAGAGACAGGAGCACAGCATGACCCAGGAGAGAGACAGGAGCACAGCATGACCCAGGAGAGAGACAGGACCACAGCATGACCCAGGAGAGAGACAGGAGCACAGCATGACCCAGGAGAGAGACAGGAGCACAGCATGACCCAGGAGAGACACAGGAGCACAGCATGACCCAGGAGAGAGACAGGACCACAGCTTGACCCAGGAGAGAGACAGGACCACAGCATGACCCAGGAGAGACAGGACCACAGCATGACCCAGGAGACACAGGACCACAGCATGACCCATGACCCTTAGAGCCAGGAGTTGTGTTCATATATAGAATGTATACATTGTTTTTGTGTAGACACACGGGGTATACGTATGTTTGATGGACAGACAGACAGACGGGAAGAGGCTGTGGAGATGGACAGACAGACAGACAGGAATAGGTTGTGGAGATGGACAGACAGACAGGAAGAGGCTGTGGAGATGGACAGACAGACAGGAAGAGGCTGCGGAGATGGACAGACAGACAGGAAGAGGCTGTGGAGATGGACAGACAGACAGGAATAGGCTGTGGAGATGGACAGACAGACAGCAGACAGTCTGAGCTCTGGATGAAGATGTCTGGTGGCAGTAATACACATCACTGCTGGAATGGAGAGAAGGATAAAAGGGAAAGCCAAAAGAGAGATGGAGAGAAAGAAACGAGAAAGAGGAGGAGCAATCGAGTGAAAAATATAGATCAAATATGACGGTTAAAAGAGATGGGATGGAGAGATAAATATACAAAAAGCGTGATGGAATAAAAGAAGAGAGAAAAAGGGAGAGAGAGAGGGAGAGATGGAGAGAGAGAGAGAGAGAGAGAGAGAGAGGAAGAGATGGAGAGAGAGAGAGAGAGAGAGAGAGAGAGAGAGAGAGAGAGAGAGGAAGAGATGGACAGGCAGTTTTTTTCTGGACATGGAAAGATGGAATGAACTGTGTGATAAAATGAAATTGTTGGTGGTGTTGGTGGTGTTGGTGGTGTTGGCGGTGTTGGTGGGGGTGTTGTTGGTGGTGTTGTTGATGTTGTTGGTGGTGGTGATGGTGGTGATGGTGGGGGTAATGGTTGGGGTGATGGGGCAGGTCTTCCCTGGTCTCCAGCAGTCAGCACATAATGGCAGGATCTGAAGGATATGTGGCCCTCCAGGGGTCTGGCCCCTCCTGATCTGAAGGATGTGTGGCTCTCCAGGGGTCTGGTCCCTCCTGATCTGAAGGATATGTGGCCCTCCAGGGGTCTGGCCCCTCCTGATCTGAAGGATGTGTGGCCCTCCAGGGGTCTGGCCCCTCCTGATCTGAAGGATTTGTGGCCCTCCAGGGGTCTGGCCCCTCCTGATCTGAAGGATGTGTGGCCCTCCAGGGGTCTGGCCCCTCCTGATCTGAAGGATGTGTGGCCCTCCAGGGGTCTGGCCCCTCCTGATCTGAAGGATGTGTGGCCCTCCAGGGGTCTGGCCCCTCCTGATCTGAAGGATGTGTGGCCCTCCAGGGGTCTGGCCCCTCCTGATCTGAAGGATGTGTGGCCCTCCAGGGGTCTGGCCCCTCCTGATCTGCAGGCTTGCCGAAACATCTCCAAATCTCTATTATCTCTGCTTCCTCCCTCCAGCTGTGATACAACCCTCACACACACACACACACAGAAACACTTGCACAGAAACACTGACACATACGCACACACACACAGAAACACTCACACATACACACACACAGAAACACTCACACACACACACACTTCTCCAGAACACGTAGAAGGTAGGTTGAAAGTTGAGGTTGAAATATCATTAATTTAAGTTGAGACCCCAGCGGTTGGTGAGGTTGAGACCCCAGCGGTTGGCGAGGTTGAGACCCCAGCAGTTGGTGAGGTTGAGACCCCAGCGGTTGGCGAGGTTGAGACCCCAGCGGTTGGTGAGGTTGAGACCCCAGCGGTTGGTGAGGTTGAGACCCCAGCGGTTGGTGAGGTTGAGACCCCAGCGGTGGGTGAGGTTGAGACCCCAGCGGTTGGTGAGGTTGAGACCCCAGCGGTGGGTGAGGTTGAGACCCCAGCGGTTGGTGAGGTTGAGACCCCAGCGGTTGGTGAGGTTGAGACCCCAGCGGTTGGTGAGGTTGAGACCCCAGCGGTTGGCGAGGTTGAGACCCCAGCGGTTGGTGAGGTTGAGACCCCAGCGGTTGGTGAGGTTGAGACCCCAGCGGTTGGCGAGGTTGAGACCCCCAGCGGTTGGCAAGGTTGAGACCCCAGCGGTTGGCGAGGTTGAGACCCCAGCGGTTGGCGAGGTTGAGACCCCAGCGGTTGGCGAGGTTGAGACCCCAGCGGTTGGCGAGGTTGAGACCCCAGCGGTTGGTGAG
>CM059293.1:13742500-13745000 GCA_030340665.1 Neosalanx taihuensis | reverse complement strand
TCCTGTTCCTCAGCATTCTCTCTCTTCCATCACTCTCTCTCTCTCTGTCTCTCTCTCTGAACCCATCTACAGTGATGTTCTATGACAGGCAGGATAAACAGAGTTTATGTGCAGAGAAGTTGGATTTAGCAGACAGAGAACTCCCCTTATATTGAGTTGTTCTGTGTGTCAGGCTGTGCGTGTGTGCGTGTGTCCACGTGTCCCTGTCTGCCTCTGCATGTGAGCACATGAATGTGAGTGTGTGTGTGTACAACCATGCATGTGCGTCTATGTGTATGTTTGTGTAGTATGTGTGTGGTTTGGGGTGTAGGTTTGGTCGCAGCTTCGGTGGGGACCCCCCCCCCCCAGTAACAGTGTGTTTGTGTGTGTACAGTGTGTGTGTACAGTGTGTGTGTACAGTGTGTGTACTGTGTGTGTGCAACGGGTGGGTGTACAGTGTGTACAATGTGTGTACAGTGTGTACAATGTGTGTACAGTGTGTGTACAGTGTGTGTACAGTGTGTGTGCAGCGTGTGTACAGTGTGTACAGTGTGTGTGCAGTGTGTTTGCAGTGTGTGTGTGTACAGTGTGTACAATGTGTGTACAGTGTGTGTACAGTGTGTGTACAGTGTGTGTGCAGCGTGTGTACAGTGTGTACAGTGTGTGTGCAGTGTGTTTGCAGTGTGTGTGTGTACAGTGTGTACAATGTGTGTACAGTGTGTGTACAGTGTGTGTACAGTGTGTGTGCAGCGTGTGTACAGTGTGTACAGTGTGTGTGCAGTGTGTGTGCAGCATGTGTGTGTGTACAGTGTGTACAGTGTGTGTACAGTGTGTTGTCACCGTTGCCCAGCTCCCAGGAGATGTTGTACTTCTTCCCTGCGCTGTACTTCAGCAGGCTGAGAGCAGAGGAGGAGTTCCAGCTGTGGTCAGGGTTCCTCTGCAGGCTGTTCAGACCCAGGATCAGATGCAGACCAGCACACTCGGCAAAGTTGTAGAGTTTGTCTAAAGACCTGGCTGGGAGAAAACCAGACGCAGTTGTAACTTTGATTCTTCATCGCAAGACAACGTTGTTTTCTGTTTCAGATTCAGATGAACTCCAGGATGTATCAAGGTTCTTTCCAGACATGGGGAACAGGGAAGCATGACATGTGACTGAGTGAGTCTGAGTGTGTTTGTGTTCATGTGTGTGTGCGTACGTGTGTGTGAGAGAGATACCGTGTGTGTGTGTGTGTGTGTGTGTGTGTGTGTGTGTGAGAGAGAGAAAGCGGGTGTGTGTGACTGTGTGAGTGTGACTGTGTGTGACTGTGTGACTGTATGAGTGTGTGCATGTGTGTGTGTGTGTGTGTATCAGTTAGGCTGGAAGGTCGACTGTTTGACTCACTGATTGGCTACATTGGCTTGGTGGCTGAATAACTCATTATTGATATGCTGATTGGCTGGCTGACTGGCAATAATTTATCAAAAGATTGCAGACTTGCTGATTGGTTGGCTGTCTGGTGAGAGAAAGTTGTCTCTGCTTTGTGTTTTGAAAGTTGATCTGTGGGGACACACACTACCAACATAAATATTACCCTGACCTCTGACCCCCACTTCCTGTGCCCAACAGGAAACAGATGAAGTCTGTGTGCAGATCTGCTTCCTGGTGCAGCGAGCTCTAAGGCACAGACCCTCACACATGCACAGATCAACCAAACAGAAGAGCAGAAAAGACACAGAACTCATTTGAGATTGCCCAGCCCTCCAGCCCTCCAACCCTCCAGTCCTCCAGCCCTCCAGCCCTCCAACCCTCCAGCCCTCCAACCCTCCAACCCTCCAACCCTCCAGTCCTCCAGCCCTCCGGTCCCCCAGTCCTCCAGTCCTCCAGCCCTCCAGCCCTCCAACCCTCCAGCCCTCCAACCCTCCAACCCTCCAACCCTCCAGTCCTCCAGCCCTCCGGTCCCCCAGTCCTCCAGTCCTCCAGTCCTCCAGCCCTCCAGCCCTCCGGTCCCCCAGTCCTCCAGTCCCCCAGTCCCCCAGTCCTCCAGTCCCCCAGCCCTCCAGTCCCCCAGCCCTCCAGTCCCCCAGCCCTCCAGTCCCCCAGCCCTCCAGCCCTCCAGTCCCCCAGCCCTCCAGTCCCCCAGCCCTCCGGTCCCCCAGCCCTCCGGTCCCCCAGTCCTCCAGTCCCCCAGTCCTCCAGTCCCCCAGCCCTCCAGTCCCCCAGCCCTCCAGTCCTCCAGCCCTCCAGTCCTCCAGTCCCCCAGTCCTTCAGCCCCCCAGTCCTCCAGCCCTCCAGACCCCAGACTTCCAGTCCTCCAGTCCTCCAGACCTCTAGCCCTCCAGACCTCCAGCCCACCAGCCCTCCAGCCCTCCAATCCCCCAGCCCTCCAGCGCTCCAGTCCCAGCCTTGTGTCCAGACTGACTTGCTCTTCAGGAGACCCAGGAGAGCAACATGAAAGCCCAGAGAGCTCCAGCCCTCCTGTGGCTGCTGAGCTGTGATCACAGCTGGGACCACTGCTCCAATAAGGTAATGACATTACCAAGG
>CM059293.1:13727500-13737500 GCA_030340665.1 Neosalanx taihuensis | reverse complement strand
AGAGAGAAAGAGAGGGAGAGCGAGAGAGCGAGGGAGAGAGAGGGAGGGGGGGAGAGAGGGGGGAGAGAGAGGAGAGGATTGAATGTCAGAGAGACGGGGGTAGCGAAAGTAAAAGAGAGATGCAGAGAAAAAGATAGGGGAGGATAGACACCAAGTGAGACAGAGAGAGAGACAGGAGACAACAGCATCATCTATGCTTTTCACTTCCACTCTGCCTCAGGCGCACACACACACACACAAACACACACACTTCCATGTTCTGGCTCTGATCCAGCTAAAACACACAGGTCAAACCACTTCTCTATTCTGGAGGAATGTGAGCTATGTGGGCACCTGTTTTGAATTCAGTTGATATAGTCAAGGGTAGACTAGTGTGAGTGTGTGTGTGTGAGAGAGTGTCTGTATGTGTGGCGGTGTGTGTATTTGTGCGTGTTGTGCATTTGTGTGTGTGTGTGTGCATGGATGAATGTCTCTTTTTCTGAATTGCTGTGACTTGAGATTATGTGTGGAGCCCTTCCCCTGTTTCAAATGTAAAAACAGACAGAATATCAGAGAGAAAGTGAAAGTTTAGGGACATGTTAACTTCTCAAAACACATTATTCTGTGCAAATATCCATATAGACTAGTGACTGTCCCACAGGGTTTCCCCAGAGTGAAAGTGTGTGCGCGTGTATATGTGTGTGGGTGTGTATGTGTGTATATGTGTGTGTGTGTACGGGTGTGTATTTCCCAATCCCTCGGGTGTACACAGTCTTGGGAGGGAGGCATATGATGAGGTCAAAAGGCAAAGGAGTGTGTTGAATCACATCAACTGCCTGTGGCCGTTGCTTAGTCTGAAGCCAGCCCTTCAACCAGAAACACCTGCTGTGAACGCGCAGAGGAAGAAGTCATGGAATAAAGGCTGAGCAGGAGTCTGGGAAGAGACCACACCTCAACATCTGACACCTGATGTGCTGCTTCTAACATGAAGACCAGAGAACTGCCGATGGACGACTGTGGTAAATACAGCCGTGATATTGACCTCTTCTCTCCTCGCCTTTACGCCCCAGCTCCTCCCCTCTCCCTTTCTCTTCTCATCCAACTCCACTCTATCCCACCGCTCTTTACTTTTACACTACTTTTTCTACTCTCCCCCCCCCCACACTCTTTGACTCTCTTAATTTCAATTCTTCTCTGTTCCTTCCCAGCCCCCTTCCTCCCTGCTCTTCCCTCAGCTGTGAGGACCTCAGGATACCAGCTGAGGGCTGGGAAACTTCTGAGAGTCCTGCCTGGACATGTTTGTCTCTTTCTTCATCATTTGCTCATCTGCTCACTCACTCCTGCTGGACCTTGAAGCACACCCAGTCCTTGGGAACGTGAATGTCCTCAAATTAGTCACACAGTCACCTTCAAAGAGCTTCAAACACAACAGGTCAGCAATCTCCCCACATACCTCTAGTTTACGCTTTAAGTTCAAACTGATTCCTCTGTAATTGAAGAATTTCACCCCCCCCTTACCCGCTACCTAACGAAGGTGGGGTCTGACAGCAAGGAGGATCAGTGAGTGTGTGTATTCGGGGGTGGGGGGGCCATACCAAAGACTTCCCTAACTTCGGCATCGAAGAGTTAAGGTGACTACCAGAAAGGCCTGCAGCAGTTCCCAAACAAGCTTTCTCCAACACGCTAGGTAGAACACACCAGTTCTCCTCCCCAACACAAAGAACTTCAGTCAACATTCCACCACCTCATCACACACACACAATTCCAGCCCTTCTTATTTTACAAGACAGTCGACTTGAAAACCAAGACCTCACACACACTCCGAATTTGCTCCAAGTACAAGAAACAGCGCGTTTTACTCCTCGTACCTGTCAAGAAAGTGCACACTGCCTAACTAGTCTCCTTGCCATAATTCTTTGGAATATTTTGGAATATGCAACTCCCAACTGCTGGTTGTATTCCCAGATGTATTCCCAGGTCTGGGTTCCTGACTGGAACTCGAGGATGGAAGGATGATGGATGAGGAACGGAACAGGAGTTCCAGAACAGAACACCAAAGCAAACAGAGGTCCTCATCCCTCTGCTCCACACACTGGGAAACAATCTCTGCAATCACCATAATCATCCACCCGCTCAAAACAAATATCTGCTGCTCTTACTCAGGGTCCAATTAAAGCCCAGCCCGGCCCTGAATTCAAACTAATTACCGGAGCAAAGGTTTGAGAGCCTGGTGAAGGTTTAACACCAGGTTGTGTTGGGTGTGCTGGTCTGGTTTCAGTTTGAGTGAAGGGAGCTCGGGAGTTCAACACTCTTCCCACGTCTCTCCGTCCTTCGACACCCAGGAGGGCCACGAGGCCAAGAGGGAGGTGGGGAGCTACAGTTCCAAAAGCAGCAGAGGTGGTTTGAAGTCTTGTCCGTGATGGGTGATCTTGGTGATTGGGAGAACCAGGTTCCAATCTCATCCATGGGAACATAGGATCCACCTTCTGCTTCCATTCATACAGAACACTACAAGTAGGGAGGACAAACCCGTTTGAGCGTTTTTTTCCGAAATACGTTTTAATAGTTATTCCTGGGGAAATTATGTAATAAAATTACATAGTAACTATCCTAAAATACGTGTGCATAATAATATCAACAAAATTTGCGAAATATAGATGTTTTTAAAGGTTTTTAATTTTACCTCGAAGCTATTTCCGTTAATCAGCTGTTTGTGGAAAAGAGGCTAGTTTCACAACAGCGACTTTGGATGTAGTTCACTTACACATTTTAGTTAGTTAGGCAGTAGAATATATATCTATATACAGTTACGTTTTACAAACCTCTTGTTTGTTAAATATCTAGTCTTAAATACGATGGTAACAGATCACATGAACAGTTATAAAACGCTCGCCACGCCAAACATTGTCTTTTTTTGTCGGGCGTCCCTGGAGCTCCAAAAAACATAGTCGGAATTCCGTTGTAGAGCGGGCTTAAATTAAAATATCTCAAAAGTCAGAACTGGAAAACGTTAGCGGTTTCCACCGTCATGTAGAAGAGACTTTCTCGAACAGATTGATATCAAGTTAACGTTGTGGAATTGAAGTTTAGGTTATTTGCCAACGATGTTAAGACGACTCGGCTAAATCCAGACGTCTTAAACTGTTAAAACCCCAATGCCACATAGATAACTGCATTCAGACAGGGATTGGCTACAATTTGAGTGATAGTTCGTGTCATTAATTGAAAAACTGATCTGGGAATATTAATTTTAGTGAGGGGAGTGCCGTGATTTTGACTGTGGTCGTTTGGCATCTGAAGTTCCATGTTTGTGTTTGGAACGTCAGTGCTGGGAGCTACAGTTTGCTTGAATTTAGCTCCAAAACAAGGGCACTCCTCAGACAAAAGGTCGATTTAAAAAAATACCCCATCTCAGAATTTGGAGCCACTACACAGTCTTGTAGAGGAGACTCTCATGTACATGACTATATCAAATTGGAGCTGTGGCATTGATGTTCAGACAGGTAGCAGACAGTATAAAGGGCTCTCAGCCTAATACAGACGTCTTAAAAGGGGAAAACCTCATTGCCACATACAGGATGATATTCACACAGGTGTTGGCTATAATTTGAGTGGTAGGTTGTCTTACTAACTGAAAAACTGATCTGGGAATATTAATTTTAGTGAGGGGAGTGCCGTGATTTTGACTGTGGTCGTTTGGCATCTGAAGTTCCATGTTTGTGTTTGGAACGTCAGTGCTGGGAGCTACAGTTTGCTTGAATTTAGCTCCAAAACAAGGGCACTCCTCAGACAAAAGGTCGATTTAAAAAAATACCCCATCTCAGAATTTGGAGCCACTACACAGTCTTGTAGAGGAGACTCTCATGTACATGACTATATCAAATTGGAGCTGTGGCATTGATGTTCAGACAGGTAGCAGACAGTATAAAGGGCTCTCAGCCTAATACAGACGTCTTAAAAGGGGAAAACCTCATTGCCACATACAGGATGATATTCACACAGGTGTTGGCTGTAATTTGAGTGGTAGGTTGTCTTACTAACTGAAAAACTCATCTGGGAATATTAATTTTAGTGAGGGGAGTGCCGAGATTTCACTGTGGTCGTTTTGCATCTCAAACAATTATGTAGTTTCACGTTTGAGTTTGTAACTGCAGTGATGGGAGCAACAGTACATGTTTCTAAGGTTTAAGGTGTCTGTTGTAGGACACAAGACAGGGGTTGTCAACATGCTATAGGATTGGATAAATGTGTTACCTAAAGAAATAGTTTGCCGCTAATATGTTTTCCCCTCCCCCCACCTGTCACTGGGACAGGCTGCTGAAGCTCGAAGTTTCTAGCTTCTGTAATTTACTGAGGAGAACATTTGAACGCTTGGGATTTTTTACATTTTTATCTTTATGTATATTCAAGATCACATATTTGTAGTTGTATGTTTACACTATATGTTAACAGATTATGAAGTCGATCTGATTAAATGGGCGAACACAAGACACATTCGTCCATATTTTGTTAGTGAAGCAGGGAGATGAATGCTTGTTGTGGCGCTAACAAGCTACATAGAGCATGGAGTTTACTAAAGCTCAGAATTTAGCTCCAAAACAAGGGCACTCCTCAGACATAAGGTCGATTTAAAAAAATACCCCATCTCAGAATTTGGAGCCATTTCACAGTCTTGTAGAGGAGACTTTCATGTACATGACGATATCAAATTGCAGCTGTGGCATTGATGTTCAGGCTAGTAGCCGATGGTGCAAAGGGCTCTCAGCCAATTACAGACGTCTTAAAATGGGAAAACCCCATTGCCACATACGGGATCGTATTCAGACAGGTATTGGCTACAATTTGAGTGGCAGGTTGGCCCACCAATGGAAAAACTCATCTGGGAATATTGATTTTAGTGAGGGGAGTGCCGAGATTTTACTGTGGTCGTTTAGCTTCCTAAACAGCTGTAGGATTCCAAGTGTTAGCAAACAGTTTCGCGTATAGCGTTACACTGAGCTTCACTGGCTTAAAACTACAGGTATATAAGGACATTTTTACCCACGAATTGTTTACTAGTAATATTAAGTCACAATAAATCATACAATATTCAGTTATATGTGACGCACGTTTATAATTTTAATGATTGTTAACGGATGTATCACACACCTTCGTCGTATATGTTGTCCAACAGAGGCCAATTACGTCAACGACTCGTACAACTAGTAAATATTTATTACTGTTTTCGGAAATAGAGGTACTAATAATATCAGCGTACATCTTATTGTACCTTAAATCTCTCAAATCTGTTTTCAATCACAGTTTGAAATTGGCAAAAAGTTCGGTTTTGCCTTTGTTGACGCCTGGAACTCTCCGTTTGATTACATTGAGAGCAGAGCGTTTGTCCTCCCTACTACAAGGGGTTTAAGCAAGTTAGGGGGTCAGATTGCAATAATAAAAAAAAATGTAGCAATAAACTCATTCAATGTTCTCCCCCAACTCGCTGAGGTAAAGACATGATCTAACAAGCCTGCAAACTGAAACAGTTCCCCCCTGCTGTTCAGTGAACATCCAGGCAGATGATAGGCCAAACCCGGTTGGGGTGACCAGCTTCATCCAATGGCAGGTCAAAGATCTCGGCTTCTCTCAAAGATCCAGGCTTCTCTGTGCCAACCTTTTTACACGAGGGGAACGTTCAGCTGCTGCTAACATGTTTCCACCAGATGTTTTTTGCTCCTTCTTCCAGATCTTCACCTTGAGAGAAAACCTTGTAAAGACGTCATCAGCTGTCTGTCTTCTGACAGCCTGTCTGTCTGCCAGGCCGCCTCCAGCTCCAGAGCCTGTCTGTCTGCCAGGCTCCCTCTAGCTCCAGAGCCTGTCTGTCTGCCAGGCGCCCTCCAGCTACAGAGCCTGTCTGTCTGCCAGGCTCCCTCCAGCTCCAGAGCCTGTCTGTCTGCCAGGCTCCCTCTAGCTCCAGAGCCTGTCTGTCTGCCAGGCTCCCTCTAGCTCCAGAGCCTGTCTGTCTGCCAGGCGCCCTCCAGCTACAGAGCCTGTCTGTCTGCCAGGCTCCCTCCAGCTCCAGAGCCTGTCTGTCTGCCAGGCTCCCTCTAGCTCCAGAGCCTGTCTGTCTGCCAGGCTCCCTCTAGCTCCAGAGCCTGTCTGTCTGCCAGGCCCCCTCCAGCTCCAGAGCCTGTCTATCTGCCAGGCCCCCTCCAGCTCCAGAGCCTGTCTGTCTGCCAGGCTCCCTCCAGCTCCAGAGCCTGTCTGTCTGCCAGGCCCCCTCCAGCTACAGAGCCTGTCTGTCTGCCAGGCCCCCTCCAGCTCCAGAGCCTGTCTGTCTGCCAGGCTCCCTCCAGCTCCAGAGCCTGTCTATCTGCCAGGCCCCCTCCAGCTACAGAGCCTGTCTGTCTGCCAGGCTCCCTCCAGCTCCAGAGCCTGTCTATCTGCCAGGCTCCCTCTAGCTCCAGAGCCTGTCTGTCTGCCAGGCTCCCTCTAGCTCCAGAGCCTGTCTGTCTGCCAGGCCGCCTCCAGCTCCAGAGCCTGTCTGTCTGCCAGGCCCCTTCCAGCTCCCAACATGATGACAGGAAGACATATGCAACGCCATGCTAACCCTAACCCATCACAAGCATCGCAGCTTTTTGTGGGATTTGGAGGTGAGAAGTTTGACCTGAACACATGAATTTGTTTCACATTAGTTTCATGTTTGTGTGGCATTACAGATGCAGGGGTTACGGCTTGTGAAGAGCCTTTAAAGTAAGGACATGCAAATGGACCACCAAAACCCAAGTCAATTCTGATAAATTTGATTGTTACTTGTTGTTAACAACTTAGCGATTCAACTTTAGTCAAATTCATTATTAACCTAATTTGGTGCTAATTTGCACATTTATTTTGTATATATAGTTATATATACTGTATTTTTCAGACTATAAGTCACTAGTTTTTTCATGGTTTGGCTGGTCTTATGTGACTTAAACTAAAATATATATGAAAAAGTTTTATTTTTCTTCACGATAGTAATTTATAATTTTGCAACACAGACAGAATGACCCAGAAGATGAAGCATTCAGTAGATTTAGTGATTTGGAGTGAGATTGAGTTTAGTAAATTATGTTGTTTATGCTAGTGCTAATGCTGGTTATCTGAATAACTGAATAAATGTTAACATACCAGACACCTATTCAGCCTGTTGTTCTCTATTGTTATTACTAGAACTTGCCATTCAAGATGTCTTGGTCTTTGATTTTATAAAAGAAATTTCACCCCCAAAAATGCAACTTTTAGTCAAGTGCGATTTATATGAGTGGTGGCCAAAAATATTGTAATAGTTGTCGGATCTGAAAATATTGACCTTTTTTGCCACCAAAACGTTCACAAATTGCATAAATGTATTTAATTATTTCAGGGGACAGTGCATATTAATCAACATTTGCTTGTAAATATGCCAGATCAGATTAATTAAAGTTGCAGATGGTTGCTCTGAACACAACAAATAACAGATGAAGTGAGTCGAGTCCTACTGTCTTTATCCACATGGCCAGTTCAACAAAATCACCTGAATCACTAAATATACCAAGTGTTCTAATCATTTTGGCCAACGCTGTATGTGTTTGAGTTCTTCGTTATGCATTTTTTGGCTGGTGCGATTTATACTCTGGAGCGACTGATAATCTGGAAAATATGTTATAAAGAAATTTAACAGATGGCATCATGTTTTATCACCTTTTCATATTTAGTATAAATGTGATGTTATGCTACCTTATATTTAGAATGCACGGTTAAATTAAATTTACTGAGTAACAATTTCTGTATTGGCCACTAAAAAAGTATGGTGGAGTATGGAGCTAATGTGGCTCACAAATGGGCAAAGCTAACAGCGCTAGCCCCGTTACAGAGCTTTATCCTGGGATAACTCGGCTGCAGTGGGCCCCTGACTGGTGGTCAGCTGTGGTTGTAGTAAGGCAGAGGATTGAGAGGCCTGTCGGCGGAGCCACATCTGCTGTACGTTACAGGGTGTCAGCCCCTGCCAGTCAGCGGAGCTGTGTAAGATCCTCAGGGAGACGTTTGGCTCGGGCCGCACCTCCCCAGGCCTGAGAGCCGTACCCCCCATCCCCCCCCCCCACCACCCCCTCATCCCCCATCCCGGGGGGAACGCACTCCTGAAAATTCAATTCTGCTTTTCCATTCCGTGCCTCTGTACCCTGACCAAAGCTAATCTGATTACACACTTATGAACTCATAAAATGCTTTCAGTGACAGACCTCTCAACCCCAGTCTGAAGCTTCTGAGGAACCCAGGTCAGGGGAGGAGGGAGTGAGGAAGAGGAGGAGAGAGGTAGAGGGGGTGCGGACGAGGGGGGGTGAGGAAGAGGGGGGGGGGTGAGGAGGGGTGAAGAGAAGGAGGCGGGGTGAAGAGGGGTTGGGAGGAGGAGGGTTAAGAGGAGAGGGTTGAGGTAAAGGTGGGGGGGGGGGGAGGAGGAGGGGTGAGGAGGAAGAAAGGTGAATCAGTCCAGACTCATGACCTCCCTGTGAAAACAGCTGGATCACAACACTAGACACACACTAAGAGAGTGCTTATATTAATACTGATTCTATCAACTATTTTACTATACATGCATTAGACACAATAACACTAGACACAGTAGCACACAGTCACACAAACAATACACACAATAACACGCTAGACGCACATTCACACTAACACGCAAACACTATACACTAATACACAAGCACTTGACACACACACAAACCCTAGACACACCCTGAAACACCAGTCCATCAACCAGGGGCGTCGTTAGCCCCCCTAAAATGTTTTTCAGCCCCCCCAAATAATTTACTTTTTTTTTACTATTGTTTTACACATGGACAAGTTGTTTCTAACATGCTACATATGTGAGTGCGTTTCTGGTTTCTATGTTTTCATACAAATCACACTCTTTCTGATTGAACCAATCTATGAACTGTCTGAAACAATGGCTATCCGCAGCCCCCAATGAGTCCCAATTTTTGGGGCAGACATTACACATCCATAGGGGCTAAGCCCCCCCTTTTTTCAATCCTGCCATCAACAGGAAGACTTTGGCAGGATGAACTGATTATAAATGAAAATGGGAAAGAAAATAATTTGGGATCTGACATGCGTGTTAAAACCTCCCTTTCCATCCCTAATGAGGCAGTAAAGAGGAGAGGGCGTCCGACCTCGATGCTTAGTTTCTCTCTCTCCACGCTTCGCCAGCCAAGAGCGTGGGTTCTTATACTCAGTCAAACACGACTGGCCTCCACATGTGTCTTTACAGGCTTCTGGCAAATTCTGTGGATTTGTAAACAAACCAATAAGGAATGTGGGTTCTGTCTGAAAGAAAAAACACCTGGGTTGCAACCATCGATTCTCACACACCTGCAAGTTTGCAAGCTCTCTCATCTCTCTGTCTGTCACACACACATGCAACCCTAATTTAATTCTCACCATTCCTTTTTATTGTCACTTGAGCACAGTGACCACACTACAATGGATGTGTTTTCTATTGTACAGCAACCAAACGTTAAAAACACATAAACCTCAACATAACACAGCCTTCTCTCCCCTCCCAATCTGCCACAAAAAGCCCCATTCTGAACATTGCTAAAGACTAGAAAATGTCAAAACTATTATATGAGAAACAAAACAGCTTAGATGTTATAATGAGCAACGTGTGTGTGCTGGCTGGTGAGGTGTGTGTATGTGTGTGTGTGTGCATGAGAAAATTGCAGGCTAGCTCATACATCAGTCAGTTCTCCACTCAGACAGTCTTTGTACCAACATGGTCTTGGTGCTGTGCCTCTGGTCATACTCAGTAGAGTAGAATGGTCAGAAGGGGAGCCTCCATTTCAGTTCCCTGTGGCACAGGGAATTACCTTTGAACTAACTCTTGTCACTCCCTATTGACAATAAGAGAAAGCAGATCTCATAAATCCATGAGCGTAACCTCCACTTAACGTTGCTGTGCTGGTGTCTGTAGTGCTGCTTCCAGAGGCCAGGTTTGAGAGTGTTTATCGAAGCTCTC